>JAOEHY010029525.1:0-53264 GCA_025447955.1 Psilopsiagon aurifrons | reverse complement strand
AAAAGTAAGGAAATGGAAAGTTTAAATGGAAGTTTATCATCAGAATGTGTAAGAAAGCCCATGTATTTGTGTATTGGATAGGCATTTATTCTTTGTTCTGCAGTGGTGGTTATTTAAAATAACTTGGTTGTTTTGAAATTCAAATCTACATGAAACTTTGTGTGACCACAGTTTATGAAGAGTGGCCATATGCACTTGATAATCTTTTTGACAGGACTATCTTCATCACATAACTGACTTTTTCCTTAGGTGAGAATACTTTCACAGTTGGAATTTTGCTACAGAACTTGTCTGTGACTTAACAAACCGTTGATTATGCAATGGAAAACCTGTTGGCTTTATGAGATGATGTGGAATTCCTTGAGCTTGTGTCTGGTTTATATGGGTTTTGCCAGAATTGATTTATATTGGTTGGTAACATTTTTTAAAGAACTTAATATTGGTACCTGTGTCTGTTTATTTTCTTGAACTATGTAAAACTTGAAATGGTGTTTTGTAGGAGTAAACATTTTGTACAGGAATTGTATTTTCTCTCAGAATTCAGCTGTTCTTAGCAATGCTTTTTGTATTGCTAGTTTAAATTGTTCATACTTAAATTCCCTCTTAAAGGTAGACTAGTTTTTCTGAACAGGTTTAAATCCCATTGTCAGATACTTCACAAACTATTTCTTTTAACTGGTCTTTTAAACTGGGACAGAACATAGCCATATCTGATTGTTGCTCTCAGATGACAATGATAACTTGTTATTTAAATATGTATTTGTGTCTTTCCAGTCTTTCCGATATAATCCATAGTCTTCATTATTTTATTTACCAAAAAAACCCCACAACCCTCCCCAAATAAACAATTAGAAATCCAAAACTACAATATTTGGAAGTGCCCATTGTCATAAGGTGGAAGTGAAGTGCATAAGGTGGAAAAGAATGACTTGTGTATCTTCATTTTCCTGTATTTTCTACTGTGTACTCTACTAAAGGTTCCAACCATAGATCCTTCTTTTCTTCCAAACGTTTTTTAGTTCTAGAGGCTGTGGACATCTCTAATTATTTCTTTGTGCCTTTTTATATTTTCCAATTGTACTGTTTGGTTTTTGATACAAAGTAACAAAAGTATAATTTATCACAATGTTTCTTATCTGGATAGCAGATATGGCTAAGAGAAGTAGAATCAATGTTCCCAAATAAATAAGGAGAAGCTGAAAATCAGCGTAAGGTCATTAGTCATAATGGAATTCAGGCCCTGGAGAAGTGGTGTGGGTGTTGGCTGCTTGTGGAAACTTGAAGTTATTTTTTTCTGCCTCTGAATCATAGAATGGTTTGGGTTGGAAAGGACCTTAAGACCACCTAGTTCCACGCCCCCCTGCCATGGGCAGGGACACCTCACCCTAGACCATCTTGCCCAAAGTCTGGCCAACCTGGCCTTGAACACTGCCAAGAATGGAGTGTTTACTGCTTCTTTAGGCAACCTGTTCCAATGCCAGAAATCAGTATTCTAGAGACTCATTTCAACTGTTTCGAAAATTTGTTCTTTGAACAGAATCCTGCTTGACTCAGTCCCTATAGAAAGAACAATTAAAAATATTTGTAGCTTCATGTGGTGCCTAACTTGTGATCTCTTAATGTTCATGAAAGTATGTCCACTTAGCAAATGATTGCAGTAAGGTG
Organism: Psilopsiagon aurifrons; assembly: GCA_025447955.1. Lineage (NCBI taxonomy): Eukaryota > Metazoa > Chordata > Aves > Psittaciformes > Psittacidae > Psilopsiagon > Psilopsiagon aurifrons. Next base: position 51,599 of record JAOEHY010029525.1, on the reverse strand, counting down.
TCATAAAGGGTGGGTAATGCTTGTATTAGCAAGATTCTTTGCTGTGTGAATAAAGGTGATGTTCCAACATGTTTTTCATTTTTAAATTCCATCAGAAAGTATATAAGAATATGAAACTGATTTATGTTAGTGTTTTATAGTACAGTTTATATGTACAATTCTTCTGCGTTCTACAGGGGTTTTTTTAAATTCTGATTTGGAAAGATGACATTTTCAGTTCCTAAAGGCAAAAATAATGCATGTTTCCATGTTTGATTTGTACATGCCCAGATTTCAGCAGCACTGTAATTATTTCCTTTTACATTTAACTAAAAGATCTGTCACAGTATTGCATGTCGGGAAGCTAGTAGCTTTTGTATCTGGAAATAGAAACATGTTGAAAAGAAGATGGCAATTTTTTCTTATCTGATGATAAAAAAGTGCGAATTTTATGTCAGTCACTATTACCAATAGAAAATGAAACAAGACAAGAAAGTCTTCTCAATAATGCTAATGTTGGACCAGTTTTGAGGTTTACTTGTAAATGATCACAGCTCATTTAAAAAAAATACTGGACAGGGCTATGGAAAAGATGGTGAATTGGGAAAATGGTGAGCCACTAATTAAAAACTGGTACAGGATTCTGAGAATACATTAAATATCTGCAGATATGAGTTATCAGGACCTCTGCAAGTCAATATTGGGGCAGTTGAGAGAAACTAAGTTTTTGTACATCAGCAAATTTTTGCAGTCTTTCCAAAACAGCGATAACGTGTGCTTCAGTTCAGGATGTGAGAGCCTTACACAAACAGGTTAATCCTTGTGCAAGTATTACCTTCACCTGAGCATTTGTACTCTTAACATGTCTTTTTACAGTTCTTAGTGTGGTATTAGTCTTATAAAATACCAAAATTGGCTGCCTGAGGGAATTGTAAGCTTTCCAAGCTTTAAAGTTTGGAGTATGAATGAGCTGGTTCATGGGCTGGGAATCAGCTTGCTTTGGTTGGAGAAAAAAAACAGAAGCATTATTCCTTAGTGGAAAAATGATCAGTTTCCAAATGGGCTCCTGGTTTTAAATGGAAGTTTTGTTATAGGTTATGAAAATATCTCTGCTGTGCAAAGAGCAAAGTTAATTGAGCAGTTAAAGACTCTGTATGTATTGGATACACTTGAATGGGGTTGGTTTTGCACTTGATTTATAAAACTGGACAGCAATCAAGTTCTCGCCCTTTATTTTGGTAAATGGTAAGCCATTGAGTTGTTTTTTTGAGTTTTTGTTTGGTGGTGGTGTTCTAGGGTTGTCTGTTTTGAGTATATATCTTTCAGGAGCTTTTCTCATTGGAGGGGCCAGAATAGTTATTTATCTAGCTAGAGAATGTAGCTCAGAGTCTTGTTTTAAGGCATTTATGATAATTTAAAAGAAATCTTAAGCTTTGGGAGAAATCACACCTTAGTGTCCAGCACCCATATGGACTTGGAGTACAGTGCTCAATTTTCATAACATAATAACATGAATCTTATTTAATAAAAAAGAGGACTGTGGCTATGCTCAATTTATATTGGTTTACTGTTGTAAATGAAAATATCATGAGCAAACTTCAGCCTAATTTTAGGCACGTAAGGGGGCCTACAAGAATGCTACAGAAGGACTCTCCATCAGTGACTGTAGTGATAGGACAAGGAGTAATGGGTTTAAACTTAAATAGGGGAAGTTCAGGGTAGATATAAGGAAGAAGTTTTGTACTGTGAGGTTGGTGAGGCACTGGAATGGGTTACCCAAAAAACTGGTAAATGCTCCATCCATGCAGTGTTCAAGGCCAGGCTGGACAGAGCCATGAGCTATTCGGTCTAGTGTGAAGCATACCTGCCTGAGGCAGGGGGTTGGAACTAAATGATCTTAAGGTCCTTTCCGACCCAAACCATTCTAAGATTCTTGGGGAGGAATAATAAGGAGAGCTTCCAAACAATACAAACTTTTTTTATGTGTATTTGTTCACAGGGTGGTGGCTTTTTGTTCTATTTTGGCTTGGGTTTTAGTTTGTGGGGCGGTGGGGGTACCTTTTTTTGTTGTTTGTTTGTTTGTTTTGCTTTTTTTTTCCCCTCCTGATTTATGTAAGGATGAGAAGAATACTAATGCATCAATTAGTTTGGTGAATTCAGGTTGCATTTTAAACGGAAATTTATGTTGCTGACTCCCTAAACAGTGCTTTCCTAAAGCCTTCCAGTGATGTTAATTTTTTTGATGCTTTTAAGAAGCTAGCCTGAAAAGTGACAAATGAAAGCATGAGGTTATAAAATTTTGAAATTATGTTTGACTTTGTTTTGCTTGTTTTTGTAAAATTAAGACTTTAATTTGAAGACGGGGCTGTTATGTGACAGTGAAGCATAAGGGATAAAAAATATTAATGTACTTGTAGGTGCTTCACCCCTACAAAGCTTTTATAATTTTTAAAAAGTAATATTATTGAGCTTGTAAATGCAGCTCTATATGTGTTCTTTAGCATCAGGTATTTTGCTTTTAGTCAAAGGTTTAAGTTGCCTCTAGGTATTCAGATCTGCATTAAGGCAGAAGTTTGTGCCGTCTTAATAACCTGGAGTTCAAGCAGTAAGTTCTGAGGCAGGATACTTATCTACAGTGCAGCAGGGCTGCCTTTTCCTCTTTAATATATGACAGTAGGGAACATCAAGGGAAAAATCTTACTTTGAATACTTACACTGAATACTTTTTTCCTTTTCATGCTAGCTAAGAATTAATTGATAGCCACCGTAGAGTATTAACTCAGTGAGACAGTAGTCATATTTTGCTGATGTTTTTTAATGTGGTTTCAGATTTAGTATTTGGTATGGGAAATGCCAAAAGGATTTAAGGTACAGCTACAGGAGAGAAGCTTGAACACTTTGCAGGGAAATCAGAAAATGTCTGTGGTATCAGTGGAGCTAGTGGCAAAGTCAATTTTATGATTTTATGTCAAAATATATACAAAATGGTGGAATGCAGGCACCTACAGGTGAATAATATCATTTTAGGTGCCCAAGAATATGCGGGATATCTGCATAGGGCTGTAAGATACTGGTGCAGGCCATGATAGAGACAGACTGTTTTGGACTGGCAGCTGGGTGCCCGGCAACATGCTGACTTTCCTGGTATTTCTGTATCTGGAATGGCAGTAGGAGCCTGTATGTGGGCACTTGAGTCACTACTATCATTGCTTGTTTTCAGCCTTTCTTTTTTGGTGTGGTTTAGTTGGTTGTTTTCTAAGTTTGCAACCTCTCAATTAGCTCTTCCTCCTACTGAAAAATTAAAGGCGATTATATGACACCACTGTAGTACTGTTCACCTTGCTTTGTTTGATGGTACTTTAAATGCATGGTGATGTGGCAGGCCTTTTGTGTTTAGTATATTTATAACTTCTTTGTGGGAGAGACTGGCTGTTCTTGTTGTGCCCAGTGTAACTGTTGCTGGCCTTTGTGTGGCAAGCCAAAAATCTACTTTTTTAATTTTAGGTTTGAGTTTTAAATACTGTCTGAATGATAAGATTTGATTTGTGTATTTTTACATGGTATGTGGACACTTGGATTATGGAAAGTTCAGATGCCTAAGTCCCTCTTTGGAATTTGTCCCTGAAACTACAACCTGGATTTTAAGCCCAAATTTAATAGGAGTCATGATTACTCCTTCTTTTCTCCCTCTCGTGTTTTTCTGCTTGCAGATCTAAAATGTACATAGATTATAGTTTCTTTTGTCACTAGACATTCATGTGTGCTTGAAGTTACATGGATATCCAGAGCTGCCAGCATCTTAAATGACCTGGGCGTGTTGGCTTCTTTGCCGGCACATTTATGAGCAAGACATTTTTATATGTGGGTTAGTCTGACGGCTGTGGTGCTATGGAAGTGTTCAAGGCCAGGCTGGATGGGGGTTAGAGCATCGTGGTCTAGTAGAAGATGTCCCTGCTCATAGGGTGTGTGTGTGGTGTAAATAGATGATCTTTAAGGTCTTTTCCAGCCCAAGCCATTTTATGATTCTGTGACAAGTGAGGTCAGGTTGTGTCTAACTTACCCTGACAATAGTGTCTTTGTCTCAATGTACTTACATGCTAAAGGAGAAAGGGTGGTGGAGCTAGGTTGTTTCTTTTAGGTATTTAAATCTAGAACTAAGTTTTCTGTGCTAAGCATAGTTAAATTCTTGCTGGCTTCTTGTCTCTTTTGGGTTAATGTACCACTTCAGTTGGGAGTGCACAAAAATTCACTGCCTGCTTTTATGTGAGAATAAAGGTTAGAGCATTTGCCTGAGAAAGCCCCTGGTCTTTGTCTTCTTCCTGGTAGAGAGTAGCCTATCCAGTGGCCTTTAACACTAAACTGGATATTTTCATCTGCTGTTACATTGCTGTCACACAAGAAAAAGCCAGAGAGAGAGCAATTATGTCATCCACTGGTGAGGAGAAAGGTGGTAGGGGTAGGTGTAGTCCTGTGTTTAGCCATGCAATTTGTTCTTCATCCAGTAAAACTTATTTTAGATGCAGTGCATAATTCAGCTTCTGGAGCCATATGTGTATAAATTTGGTGCAACAGTGCTTCTGATTCTCTGAACTTACTATCCCACGGCTTTTTGGGAAGTCTTAGATGGTTCTTAGTGGTTTGCCTTGACCAAGAAAAAACTTTCCTGCCTTACATATTGGAGGTTAAAATAATAAAACAAGTCAACAGAAGCTGTGTTAATTTGACTGACAAGTTAACACTGTGCCATCACATGTACTCATGTCTGGGCAAAGTTGGTGATAACTGTTTTATTAAATGGGGTTTCTCAGAGTTCGATATGGCTGCGGTTTATGTATTTCAGTGTATTTCATAATGCTGAATATTCGCAATGTTCTGCTTGATGTGCAGAAAGAGTAAGGGTTATATTGTTAATAACCAGCATATGTATAAAGTATGTAACATATACAGATACTCCTGTAGCATTATATATGCAGAAAAAAATATGCAAGTGAAAGACTACTGTACATTCCATTCAGAACACTTGTTTAGATAAGATCGAAAAATTAGAATAATTTCTGTAATTTTCTAAGGGCTAGAAAGATTCAACAGCTTACTTTTCATTGAAATGTAGTACATTTCAGTGCATGTCTCCGTAGTGTTCTGTTAGAGAATGACAGGTGTTCCTACCCAGCCAGTATTTTATGGGCATGTACAATTCATGCTTCCTAATGTCAGAGTTAACTCACAGCCTTTACTTATGCTCTTTTTTTTTTTTTCTCCTTTCCTAAGTACAGATAAGCTTTGTTGCAGAAGTGTTTTAAATACTGCGTGAAGATGGCAAGTCTTATGAGTCAGAGCCTGTTGACCTATGTAGAAGAAGGAAATGTCCCTGCTCTGAAAGCGCTTCTTGAGAAGTGCAGGGATGTGGATGAGAGAAATGAGGTAAGACCATTTTTTGAAAGGGTGATTTCATATTGCAGCTTGTGTTTACAAAATGAATTCGTTTTATTTTCAAGTGATTGCTAACCTTTCATAGACTGAATACCTTGTTCAGTCTCTGTCAGCAGCTCAGCATCTTTCATTGTATTGTTTTTCTGAGTTGTCTTCTGAGCTGAAAAATGTGGCTCCATCCTTACTTTGTAAGTGGAGATTATACCTGTGTTTCTGTGGCTAGAAATTGTTTCTTAGTTCACAGATCTAGCTGCATGTACTTTATTGCTCTGCCTGTTTTGGAGTGAAACCTGCAATGATTACAACTCTTTCCCCACATCCTGGTTTCCAGGCATGGTAACCTATTATACAATCCAAATAGGAGCGTATATTGTAATTCATTCCAGGCAGATGCTCATCTGAATGAAAAGATATGTATCAAAAAAGTAAGTCTGGATGTAACCAGGAGGATTAAATGGCTTTACCAGGATTACACAGGAAGTCTTGATACACAGTAGGGAGTTTAAATGTGAATTATTTGGAATCCTCAGGTAGTGCAGTAATTGTTACATTCTGCTTTGTCATCTGATTTAGTATGTTTTGGCCATATCACCACCAGCAATTTAAGCAAATGAGCTGTGGATTCATTTATAGTGCATTAAAGATTCCTGAGAGGACCCTTGGGAGGTTTGGTTCATGCAAATGTCTGCTGCTAGTGACTGTTTACATTGTTTTGCACGACATTTAAAGTTCAGGTTATCTTGATGCGTTCTTAAGTCTTCTGTGTATTTACAAGTAAGTTTAGGTGATTTAACTATTTTATCTTCTGTAGTAGATTTTCTGGTTTGTAAGTGTCTGGACTTTTATCTGGATGTAGAGTTTGTAGCATTAATTTTTATTGTAGTTCTGTTTTCCTAAACAACGTTGTAGAACTGGACCCTTGTCAATTTATGTGGCATATTCAGAGAATCAGATTTATAGGAGAATTAAGGATAGAAAAGACCGCACCTCTGGAGGTCATTGGATTCAGTCTCCTAATTGCAGGACTGGCTTCATTGATACATCAGGTTGCTCAGGGACTTAACACGAAAAATTTGAAAGTCCTCAAAAGGATGGAGAATCTGCAGCCTCTCCTGGCAATACTCCAGTGCTTAACTGCTCTTTGTTTAAAAAGATGTTCCTTATGTTTTATTGGAATGTCCTTTGATGCATCTTGTGACTGCTGCTTCTTGTTTTCTTGTATATCTCTGAGAATAATGTGCCTTTGTCTTCTAAGATTCTCCCTTCTTTCCAGGTAGTCTGAGACTGATATTGATGCCCCTTAACTCTTTTGCTCTCTACACTGAAAAAATTCAGCTGTCACTTTCCCCTTACATGTCTTGTGCTCCAGTCTCTCTACTATGTCATCTGAGTGACCCTGTTGCTGGACTCTGCAGATACCTCTGTTGTTGGGAGCCTCTCTGTTGGAACACCTAAATGGTGGATTCAGCCTCACCAGTGTTGAAAAGAGGGCTAGCTGTGATGTTGTTAAGGCAGCCTGGGATTTGATTTGCCTTTGTTGCTGCAGGGGTGCACTGCTGACTCATGGCACTGTTGTCCATTGGGACTTCATGCCTGTTTCGGCAGTGTGACTCCTCAGGCAGGCAGTTCCTAGCCAGTACTGCTGCATGTCATCAGTCTGGTCCTGTCTCTGCATTTGCCTTTGTTGAACTGCAGGAGGGTTGTCAGCTCAGTTCTCCAGCACATTGAAATTCCTCTGAATGGATCCCTGCTCTCTGGCCTGTCGGCTATTCACCATAGGTTGGGGTAGCTGTAAACTTGCTTAGCGTACTTTCTGTCTCATGGTTCTGGGTGTTGATGAGGATGCTACAATGTTAGCCCCAAATCAAACCCTCCCAACTGGGCACCAGTTACTGTCAACAGTTGACCATTAACCATTAAGTCTGAATGTGCAGGCAGAGTTTCTACTTACCTTGTAGTGTGTGGAAGACTAGCTTTCCAATACATCTCTTTTTTTTAAAGTAAGTCTTGTAAAATGCATGTTCTGTTGCAGTATTTTTTTAAAGCTGCATAGGATGAAAAGAATATTTTTTTTGAAAGAAATATTTTGGAAAGAATGATGGAAAGAAAAGAAGGATGTGTACTACTCAAAACCAGAATGCATCATGCAGATGAGAAATCTGTGTAGTGAATGTAGCCTTATTGTATTTATTAGTTCTGGTGTCACTTAAGACACTTTCATTGTTGGCACATTCATTTCATGCTCTGTGTGTGCATATGCTGAGGTGTTTATAATGGGAGGATTTTTCAGTTTCAGAGCAGACACATGAACCTCACAAGCTGGCGAGCAGTGTATCTGAAAAGAATAGTCTGTTCTCTCTGCTGGTAATTCCTCTTGATTGACAACATGGCCAAAATCAGGCAGCTAGACTGTGTTGACTTTATCAACAGGCTCACTGCCTTCACCTTCTTTCCTATGTTTTTTTTTTTCTCTTCTTGATGGGACTAAATGCACTCCTGGGTTTCAGTGACTGCCTTTTTTGGAGAGATCATTTCCCTGATACCTTGGTTTTTTGGGTTTGGTTTTTTTTTTTTTTCAGTCTTCTGATATATTGCATTGGAGACATGTATGATTTGCATCAGTTTTAAACCTGCATTAGGGACAGACTATTCATACATTTTAATGATAGGAGTATTGTTCAAGTGCTAGCTCTTCATTGGAATTCAGTGGCATTGAGTGCAATTCTGTTCCCAGTTTAGACCTGCCAAAATGTCTTTTCTTCTTGGCTAAAAACAAAATACCAAACCAGGAATACCAGTGGAGTAGGTCTAAAAAGATTGCTGGCAGTCCATGCCAAGGTTTGCTAGTGCCAGGACCTCCCAGGCTGCAATGACTTGTCCAATGGTAGGATCACCCACATTGTAACCAACCCTTTATATCTTGACTGTACCAACCCTTTATATCTTGACTGTGATCGATTTCCAGAAAAACTGGGATGTTCTGCTCAGTTTGTGTATGGATGATTTGGTTGGATTAAGACCAACAATTTCAGTTAAGTGGAGCGCATCTCAGTCTTTCTGCTTTTGTTCTGTGCGTTCTTTCCCCTGTGCATATTTTTCTCTTATACCAGATTCATTGATAACTTAACAACTGGTTGTGGATACACTTGTGTGATACACTTTGATCCTAACAGCCTTGTGTGATACACTTTGAGCCTAACAGCTTCCAATTTCCTTTGATGTGCCTTTCTTTCTGTTCTTCTGCTCTTGATACTGAAGTACCTTCTGCATCTTCCCTTCTGAGTCTTCTCTCACAGATTGCAAGAGAGAGCTAATCTGTAGGATAACACCACTGAATGACTTCCTTAAAAAGATACAGGTCTGACCCTTTGTAATTTGGTATTCCAATACTTAGGCTTAGCTGTGATGTACAGATACACAGTACTTGATGTGCTTCTGAGAAATACGAGCATTTAGTTGTTGTGGAATGTCTAGACTCTTGAGCAGCTTTTGAGAATTAATGTGTATGTCATAAGCATAGTAACTGTCTTTTGTTTCTGTGTTGGTGAGATCTTCATGATTGGCTAAAACATTGAATCTGAATTTGAGCATCTTCTAGCAAGAGGAAAGGATGTTTTCAGTACCCCTATAGCAAAGTTTTACCTTTTTCTTGAGAATACCGGAGACAGCCGACAACTTTGTGATACTTCTTGCAGGAGGGGATCATTTTCCCATTCACAGCCTCCTCTTGCCCAGAGATATTTTTGTTTGGTTTCTGTTATCCACCTGTGGAAGACGATCACAGTGATAACAGTAATAACTGTTCAGAAGGAGGTAAGAAGAATGCTCATACTAAAATAGGGATTTTTGTGTGTATTTCTAAAGTGCTGCTCGGAAGGGACTCTGGAGATTATCTAGTCCTTTGTTCTGAGGCAAGTTGCTTGGAGCCAGCTGGAATTGTCTGTGACCAGCACAGGGCTAGCCCTATCCTCTCTTCATAGAGACCTGGTGCAGCTACCCAAAAACCAAAACCTGGACACCTACACTCAGTACATTGGGGCAGAGGGGAACCTTCTTGTACTCCAGCTTGTTAGGGTCCCTCTTGATGGCAGCGCAAGCATATAGTGTATCAGCCACTCCTCCCAGAGGTGTTTTGGCTGCACAGGTGCTGAGAGTGCACTCTGTCCCACTGACCAGGCCCTTAAAGGGCTTGAACAGGACTCCAGTATTGACTCCTGTAGTACTGGGCTATTGACTGGCCTCCAGCAGGATATTGTGCCACTTATCACAGCCCTCTGAGCCTTGCAGTTCAGCCAGGTTCAGTCTGCCTCACTGTCCATTTCTCTAGTCTGTACTTCATTAGTTTTCTGTGTGGATGCTGGGGGAGAGAGTTTGTAAATCTTTGCTAGAGACGGGATAAACAGCATCTCAGCTCTTGGTCCGACTAGCCAATGATACCATCACAGAAGGCAGTCAGATTGGTCAGGCATTATTTCCCAAATCACTTGGTGTGTATCTTCCCAAAATATTAACTTGCATATAAAGAACTTGTTTGAAAGAGCAGAAGTTAAGACTCTTTTCCCAAGAGAGCTGTTCTCTGGTTTTGTTTGTTTTGGTTGCTTTGGGTTTTTTTTAAATGACCAGACCGAAGTACTGCTATACTTTAGGAGCTAAAAGCAAAGGTATCGTTTTGAATGCAGAGCAGTCATATCTCAGAAGTTTGCTGGCACAGAAATAGGCTGATGGAAAGGTGAGAGATTCTAATGGACTTTTAAAGCATCATTGAAAACAAATAAAACAGCTTTTCTGTCTTTCATCTTTCCTGAGATGAAGCTGGCTGTTAAGAATCTGTGTTACATAGGACAGGAATTATGTCTGTATTTGGTACACTGTCAGACAAAAGTGTTGTGTATAACTTGACTAATTTTTCTAAGACTTCAGCAGGAAACCTTACTGTTACATTGAACCAGTGTGTATGTTTTAATGGCCATTGTGGTTCCTAGGCTAGATTGATTGGTTTATTCATTTCTAAACAGTGTGACAGAGCTATTTCAAGATGTAAAGGTGTAAGAGGCTGTAGTAAAAATGTCTTCAGTGGGAAAATCATTTGGAAAGAAAGTTATTTAACAATGCAACTTTTTTCCAGCTGGTCATTTTAAATGTCTGCAACTTGTGTGGGTGTTTGGTTTGGGGTTTTTTATCTTTTATGTGACAGGGTTTAGTATCACAGTCTCTGTTCTTATTGCGTATTTACTACATGGTTTGAAAAGCAGCCCTCCTCACTGGTTCTTGCAATTAAAAAACAGAAACAACATAGCTCTGTAGTTTTTTGCCTTTTGTTGGTGGTGTGTGTGCATCATTTGCATCTCTTCCCAGTGCATAGCTTTTTCTGTCATTTTGGTTTCAGAATGGCCAGACTCCACTCATGTTGGCTGCTGAGCAAGGCAATTTAGAAATTGTCCAGGAGCTTCTCAAGAAGGGAGCTAATTGCAACTTGGAAGATGCAGTAAGTATTAGTGCTTTACACGATGATACCTAACAGCAGAGGAAAAAGAAATTTCAAGAAGCACACGAAGAGAAGGAATTTAGTTTAGTGTTAAAGGGAGGGGGAAAAAAGAAGGTGGAAAATGCTGATGTATAAGAGAAACTTTATCCAAAATTGCTTGGCTTTGTATTCCTCTGGTTTGATTCCTCATACAGAATCAGAATATTTAAGACACTTTAAATGTCTGAGGGTCTCCACTGAATGTGATGCTGCTGCTGTTTCTTTTGGGAAATTAGTACTAGAAAGCTATAGTTAGATACAGGGTTAGGGTTAAGATTGGCAGTAGTTGATATAAACATATAGGCACAATGGAGAGATACAGCATCATACGTGAGGTCCAGATGACTTTGCTCATCTTGGTGATGTTGTGGTACGTTGAGATTTTTTTTTTTTTTTCCCCTCTTGGTTTCGGTGTTTTTCAATAAATACTAAGGAAGGATTTAGATTAAATGATTATTTCAGGTGAAAGCCAGAACAGTTGCAGAGAAGGATTCCAAATTATGAATTGTGATCCTGCTGTTGAGGAGGACGTTGACTGTAGATGAAAGATGCCCAGAAAGGGTGAATAGACCAGAGGTGTTATTAAAAAGTCTTCAAAGGTCTGGATGTTCCAGTGAAGAGAGATAGGAAGAGGGTGTTGCTTGGCTTTTTTTTTTTCCTTCTACACTTAGTTTAGTTGTAGAAGTGTTGACATCCGAGAAAACCTGTAATTAAACAAAACAAAGGAAAATACCCCCAACACAAAGCCACAAAAGAAACAAACCAAAAATGCAATCAAAAAAGTCTCTCTTTTTTGAGGCATTTTGTTACATTTGCTGTAGATGTTACAGTTCCTATACTTACAGGAAGAACAGTTCCCACATAAATTTTTGATTTATTTATATATGTATAGCACATAAAGCAGTAGTCTGCTGCTGGTGGACATGGTTTGAGCAGTGAATGGATGATAACTAATGTAAGATGCAACATATCTCCTGAAGTCAGAAAGCTAAGAAGCTATGCTCCAAGTTCCTTGCATATTAGCCCCTTGGGTGCTGTTATCCACTGAATGTGGAGACAGGCCACCACCATTTTCTGTAGTCTTGATTGCCATCTCTTCCCGACCCAGCAGTTTATTTTGAGCTCATTCTCTGCAGGTGTTGCTTCCTCCATAAAATTTTGAAGTTAACCTGCAGTGAATTGAAGAGTGGAAAGTGGTGGCTAGGAAAGGAGATAATTGGAAGGGGGATTTTTAATAGCTGTTAGTTTGTATTTTCATGTATGTAACTGGCATGTAGACTATGAGCTTATTACTTTTTCTACCTAAAGGACAGCTTTTTAAAGGGATTGTGGATTTGCTGTTGTGGGTTAAACATAGTAACTGTATTGAAATACTGAATATCACTTAGAAATGTGTTTTCCTCTTTCTAGGATAACTGGACCGCTCTCATTTCAGCAGCTAAAGAAGGACATACAGCTATTGTAGCAGAACTACTTGATCATAATGTCAACTTGGAGCATCGGGATTTGGTGTGTGTTGTCCTTGTGCAAAAATTAAAGTTTTTAGTAAGAACAGTGGTTTCGAGAATTGTTAATTTTCAGTTCTGTAAAACAAATCAAAGATCTTTTATTCTTAAGTTGTGTACTCAGTGCTGTTAAAATGGAAAAAAATATGTATTTAAATATTGTTTATATGGCTTTAAAATAGTTGCTTTAGTGTTAATGAAGGCAACTTGTTTTCTAGGGATACTTTGTTCTTCTTAATTTGCTTTGGAAAAAACTAATTTGAAGAGCGGTTTGATTTTTGGCTGTGTTTTGGGGAGGGTAGGGGGTTGGTTTGTTGATGTTTTTATTTGGTAGAGTGGCTTTTTTTAATATTTTGGTAAAATAAATGTTACATTTTCCCATAAGATACCTGTCCATATCTGCTTTTTCTCTGGACAACCATGATTGTCCATAGAGCAGTCTGTGTTCTCAGCATTCTGGAATTTGTTTTCATTGATCTTCCTGAATTTTTTGTATAGGAAAGCAAGTGGTAGTGAGGTCCACCTAAAGTATTACAGAAGTTGCTTATGTGATTGGGAGGTTAGACCCCTCTGAAAAGCTATAGACTTGTCTTCATTGACCAAATTGGAAATTAGATACTGCAAGGACTAATATTTGGCTTAAGTTAAGAATATGGAAAACTATAGGGGGAGAGTACAAGTGCTTCTTTTAATGGAAGTTCTACTCTGAAGGCTGAGGTATCTTGACATATCCTACTAATCTACAATTTCATAAGAGTAACGTTAAGCACATCTGCATGGCCAGTGGTTGATTTCTAAGCATCTGTCAGTCTAAGGGGGATTTTTTTTGCCTCTCCAAAAGTGTATTATGACGAAAGAAATAAAAATTGTGCTTACATTTATCAGAATAATATTTTTTAAATGTTATTTTAAATTTATTTTGGTTATCTGACCTGTCGCGTGCCTTAAGTAGTGAATCCTTGTTGTCTGCTACTTTGCAAACTTAAATGCATACACCAGTGCAGTTTGAAATTAGTTGCTCTTAGTACTCCCTTAAGAGGACACATGATTTGCTTCTTCATGAAAAAGAACCAAATCATTACATAACTGCTTTCTGAAGGCCAGCTGACTGTTACACAAATCAAAAGGAAACCTTCCATGTTAATTGTTCTGGATTCTAGATTATATTTTTTTTTTAAGGTAGTGCTTGTTTTCTTTGTTTGTTTATCCACTTGTGTGCACTTCAAGTCTGAATTGAGTGTTTACAGCAAATTCAGGAACGTTCAGGACATGATATTTTCCCAAGTTTTGCAACTGCAGGAAATCAGTACTTTCATATTTGTGCTTACTATTTATTTTACATAAGTAGGATTACAAGGTTGTGTAGTTAGTCCTTACTGTGTTTTGGACTTGCAAAGCATCTTAGGACAAATACAAAAATGAAATAAAAGTCACTAATTAGGTTTCTAAAGAGTATTTTTCAGTTTTTACATTTCTTTGAATTGTGTTTGCCAGGGAGGATGGACTGCCCTGATGTGGGCATCATACAAAGGCCGTACCGAAGTAGCTAAACTGCTGCTTGATAAAGGAGCAAATCCAAATATCACAGGAATGGTAAGTTTTAATCTTAAACACTGCTTCATCCCAAGTATTTAAAGTCCTGAATTGCATATTTGTCTTATTCTCTTGCTTAAACATTTTGCATTTTTTTTGCAACAGAACATTAATCAGTATTTATAAAGGGCTTGCTTTAATATCCTGCATGACAGCCACATTTTTTTCTTATTTTTATTAAAGCAGATGACTGTAGAGCTCATAACAAGATTCAAATTAGCAGGAGAGGAAATAAGAAGTAGTATATCTAATGCTACTTGAATCACGATTTTCATTTTTCTGCATCTGTAGAGGTTAATAGAGTAACTAATATGTGCAACTTGGAAACAATACTTTGTTTTAATTATAATAGTTATCAAGTGGCCTTATAAATATTTACCACACAATGAAGAAGAATTAAAAACCTGTGATTTTGAGAATTATTTTATAAGAATTTTCTGTAAAGTATAGGATAGGCGTGTTTAAACTTCAGTGTACCATTTGTTTATACTGTTAGCTCTGTAGTATTCAAGGCTACAGTGAACAGTTAACAAAGAACACTAGTGACTTAGCTTTATGATTGTTGATTTCACCTGATTTGCATGTGCAGTTTTTGCATGTGTGGCATGATTGATCTGCAGTCCTGATTACTCGGGAGTGTTGCATAGCATTCTGTTGCTGCTTCTTACATTACAGTTGTTTATATTAACAGGAGGTTGTGAATTCTTAAACCTTGTTTAAGGAGTTATAAACCAAAATTGATTCCAAAGAATAGATGTTTTCCTAAATATCATCTTGACAATGTACTCAGCAACAATTATTGAAATGGAGTTAGATTTATTTCTGTATATTCCTTCTTCTGTGGGTTTATTGTCTCTTGAAGCATTATGATTGATATTGTTAATGAAAAATAATTAAGGCTAATTTTATTTCATGTGGGGTCTTTGTTTTGTTTTTTTTAATTTTAAGCAATACAGCGTTTATCCAATTATTTGGGCAGCAGGACGGGGCCACTCAGAAATAGTGCATCTCTTACTGCAACATGGAGCTAAAGTGAACTGCTCTGACAAAGTAAGTTACATTTGTATCATATTTAATTTCATTAATGCTTGTTCTACTCCTTGTAAAAGTACATTTTATTAAAAACCTAAAAATCTATAAGCTTTTGACTGGAAAATCATCCGCTGTTATATTTTGCCTAGGAGATTAGAATTAGTGTGCTAGAGTAAGTCAGTATACTTGCAAGAAGTTTTTCCATAGTATGCTGAAGGTGTTGCGAACATTTCTTGCAGTGGAACGTATTTCTGTTTTCTAAGCTGTTGGAAGTCTTGCTATCCAAGGTTGCATAGAAAAATAATTCTTATACACAAAGAAAAAGTCAAAATGGCTTTTCAAATGCCTGTTTTAATTCACAAGACCAAATTATGTATTTGTAAAAACTAAAGCAATAAGTTTAGGGTAAATACTAGATTGTAGGGGGTATTAAATATAGAGAGCTGTGTGATAAAATGTTATAAAAAATGGGGTTTTTTTTCAGTATGGAACCACCCCACTCGTTTGGGCCGCGAGAAAGGGTCATTTGGAGTGTGTGAAATACTTACTGCAGATGGGAGCTGATGTTGATCAAGAAGGAGCTGTAAGTAACTTCGTTTTCCTGTGGTTAAGGTGTGGGTACCTACATCTGTGTGTCCTATTTTGTTTTATAATTCAAACACCAAGGAATATGTGAAATGATGAAATGTTGACGTTGAATATGTTACTTTCCAGTTAATTGCAAACTATGTGTGAGGATTTTATTAAAAGTCTTTGTGCCTTTTAATGAAAATGTTCTGTAACTAGGGAGTTGTATTGACAGGTGACACACTGTTATGTGAAGTGTAAATTTTAATGAAATTTAATTAGGCTTTTGTTCTCTGAGGGTTAACACTGTCAAAATTCATTCTGTACCCAAGCCTCTTACATCAAACAACTTTCTCCTCAGTGATATTTGAAAAGTAAATCGAGCACAAAGCATCTTTTGAAAATAATAATGGTTGTGGTGCCTTTTCAGAAATTCGGTTTATTTTTTTTTTAGAAGTTTTCAGCTGCATATTGTATTTAAATAAAAGAGACTTTTATTTTTGTGGTATAAGACACTTAAAATGCTTGTTTAAAAAAAAACCAAGCCCTCAGTCAAAGTTAAGTGGAAAATTAGGGCAACTTTTGGTATTCATATGATTATTTCTTAAGTTCTTCAAAAGAACCTCTTTGTGAACAGTATTGGCAGACATGGGTGCTCTGGTGGTACCATGTTCCCATATGATATGATAATTTTACCGAGTGTATGTCATTCAGGAAATAGAATAAACTGAGCTTTATTGTTTACGTTTGAAGTGTTCTCAACTACAGTACATGGTTTATTTACTTTTTTTAAAAAAATCATAGCAAGTGTACTTTAAAACTTAAAACCAAAGTAATAGTTGGATGGTTAAGAAAGGAGTATCAGTGAGTGTTCTGTTGTTACTGAAACTGCTGATATAACGATGGTTTGTATATCCTCTCTACAATGAAATCTGTTGGTTTTGTTTAAAGAATTCTATGACTGCACTTATTGTGGCAGTAAAGGGTGGCTACACTGACTCAGTAAAAGAAATACTGAAGAGGAACCCAAATGTCAACTTAACAGATAAAGATGGAAATACGGCTTTGATGATTGCATCAAAGGAGGGACACACTGAAATTGTGCAGGATCTTCTTGATGCTGGAACTTATGTGAACATTCCAGATAGAGTGAGTAAATTTTAATTCCAAATTATTCATAGTTGTAGTTTTATATATATCTAAGCAGTAATAATATATATACTGAGATGCGAGTGTACATGAATTTCTGGGTACATGGTTTTGGTTGTACTGGCTTTCTCATTTTGCTGCCACCTAGGGGTATTTTTATGTGTTGCTATTTTACAAGTATGTTCAGTGGCAAATGTTGCTGTGTGAAGATAAACTACAGGAACTACTCTTTTTTCTTTTAATTTTTTTCTTTGAGATTCTTGAATTGTGAGTTTCCATAGGGCATGGAAATGATTTCTGGTTGTATATTTGTACTATCTCTAATGTAAGACTGAGCTAACTTGCATATTTGGTGTGGGGGTTTTGTGTATTAACACCCATGGTACTGCTGTTAAAATAGTAAAACAATGAGTATTATTTAAAAACAAAAAAAGGGATTCATTTCATTCAGCATCTACCTTTATATTTTACAATGAAACTTTTTACTAGGAAACTTGCATATATTGCAGGAAGACTTCAGCTCCAGGTTAAGACATGTAAATGTAACTGTTGAAAGGTGCACTGTGCGCCTGACCTGCAGTTGCATTTCTCAGTAGGGGCATGCAGTATAGGCAGTGGCCAGAGTGCGAATCTGCTAGCTAGTCATGCAGGGATTTATTTGCTTTATAGGTGCTTGAACTGTCTGCAGTGTTCTCTATAGAAGCTTTTCTGAAGTGTCAGGCAAGCCAAGCTGCACACCCTTGGGGCTGTAGGCTGTATGTGGTTAGATCATAGATGCCTCTGTCAAGATAAGTGGTTCAGTTCAGAGCAGTAATATGGTTCTGAGGCTGAATGCCCAATCCCTAAATTTAATTGCTTGGTGTTGCGGAGAAGAGAGGAAAACTTCCTAATTTTAAAAATAGTTTGGATGCATTTTTCTCTATTTCAGGTGTCATCGTAGTGCATTTCTGCAGCTCAGTACATAACCATTTAAAGTATTGTTTGTGACAACAGATTTGATGTCAGGCACATATCAAAGCAAAACTTAAATATTCAGGAAAGTACATTCCAGTCTCCCTTCCTGCTTCTTTTGTCACAAAATTCTACAACTGTCTGCATTTCTGTGCTTTTAGGAAGGATAAATTACAGCTTTCAGTTTAGCTGACTGTATTCCAAAAATACATGAAACAATGAGTAGGCTTAGTTTCAGATGCTGGAATAGATTTTGATAAGAAAATCTCTTGTTTTGCATCCAGGTATGTAATGACAGTGACTGATAGAGGATCCACTACTGAGCTTTTAACTGAGTTCCATGCCTGTGATTTAACTCTACTTTTATTTATTTTTCCTGTTTTATCATAAAGGAAGTGTTAGGTAATTTCAGGATTTCATCCTCTGAAATTCTGACGTGTCCCTAGGTGTGTTAAAATTGGAAGCCCTAAGCAGAACTGTAGCTTTGTTTTACATATCTACAATCTGTTTATCACAGCAAACTATTTTTTCTTTTAATCAGTCTGAGATAAATTCAGGCTGTTGCTTCTTTTTCTTTATACCAGCATAGTGCATATGAACAGTATAGCAGTCAAACCTGCACAAAAAAAGGGACAAATCCTTTAAAATGCTTTTGTCAGTTGTGAAACATCTACAGGAGACAGCTAACATTCTTGTTTAATTGTAGAGCAGTTATTACTGTGAGTGATCGGTCTTCCTGAGAACACAGAAAACAGCTAGATTTTTTTGTCATATTCATTATTAGTTTGTGCTGTTATTTTTTAGGATAGGGGTTTAAGCTGAACCTTTTTTCGAGGTGTTTGTTTTACCATATATATATAATAGTTAATCTTTTTGCAAAAAAATATAAAAAATAGAGTCCAGAATTTTGCGTTCTATATGTTGATTTTTTTGCAGAGGTAGAACTATTATTTTGTTATCTTTAAAATGTGTGCTGATTTCTTAATGTGAATAAGCATAATGTATATTCTGAGGCTCTAATTTATTCTGTGTTGCATTTTTATTTGCTAAGTAGTATTAGTTCATCTTCAATATTCTTTCACTATATTTCTAGAGTGGCGATACAGTGCTGATTGGGGCTGTTAGAGGAGGTCATGTTGAAATTGTGAGGGCCCTCCTCCATAAATATGCTGATATAGATATCAGAGGTCAGGTAAGTACAATGGCTTAACTGTTAGAGTATTTCTTTAAGTAGGATGTGAATTTGAATACCACATAATTATATGGTGTTTCTAAAACCAGGGCTTTAAAAACTTGCTCAGTCTACTCTGTAGGAAACTCAGATGCCCATCAAACATATAAAAATGCACCATGTTGCTCCACACTTTTTAAGATCTATGACATATGTAATTGCAATGACTTGTTAAGCAACATTTTTTTCAGTTGAGCTGTATAATGGTTGAAAAGTAAAAGGTGTAACTGGAGCTTATTTCAGCTGCACTACTGAACCGTTTAAAAAATGAAATTCTTTACCCCCCCAGCAGTATTATTTTAATACTTAATATTTTAGTTTTAGTATCAGTATATCAAAATATGATACACCTTAGATTATACCTATTGTCAGTGCAGTTCTGTCACTGTGCTTGGTGGCCTCTTGTCTCCTTCACTAACTTCCTTTCCGGTGATTTCCCTGCTTTCTGTCTCCCCCTTCCTTCTTTTTTGTCCTTTGAGGTTTTTATTTTTCTACTGAAAACTCTCTTACTCTTATTTGTTTTTATTGTGCAGTCAACTTGCTTTCTTTTGCTTGAAGCTATTCTGATCGTGCCACTTGCAGGCACATATGTTCTGCCAAGTTTTAGCACAAAACTAACTGGTCACTAAGCTGCAAAGGTTCAGTTCCTGCTCTTGGTGTGGAGCCTCATCAAGGAGCTAAGAAGCTTTTAGTTTGGCAAAAAAGTAGTGTTTTGATCTTTTCCTTTAACCTGCCATTGGAAACTTGGAATTGTGTTTCTTAGACATAGGTCTGAAAATGTGGAGCTTTTGAAGTGGCCAAAGCAATACAGCAGTAGCAAGAGGACTCAGCCTCCTTGGGGGTGGGAAGCCTGTGACTTCTGTCAGTGTAAGGGTATCTCTATAGCCATTTGCAGTAGTTTATCTGGAGAAAACATTTGTGAGAAAACATGGAGAAAACTTGTCGACACAGCAGAAGTGAGCACCATCAGAAGAATATTCTGGCTGCGCTTCAGAACTTTAGATTAGCACCAGCTAATCTGGGGAGGTTTGCTGTCTGCTCAAATCTGTGATGTTCTAGAAAGATTGCAGAGTCTTGTACAGCAACTGTGCTCCTTGCTGCGTATGTTCATTCGTATGGACACTAGCTGGGGAGACCTGGAGCAGATAGAATGTGACTACAGGGCTTTGGGAGTGAGTGCTGGGACTGTGGAGGACTTGCACTTGGTGTTCTTTCTAGCCCTTCTGATAAGGGGCAAGAGCCCAGCTGGGGGCATCCGACAGACCAGTGCCTGACTGTCCAGCTTGTGTTGCTGGTGTAGAGTCAGCTTCCTCAGGCTAATGTCTTGT
Source organism: Psilopsiagon aurifrons (assembly GCA_025447955.1). Classification (NCBI taxonomy): domain Eukaryota; kingdom Metazoa; phylum Chordata; class Aves; order Psittaciformes; family Psittacidae; genus Psilopsiagon; species Psilopsiagon aurifrons. The sequence continues at coordinate 31,310 of JAOEHY010029525.1, read as the reverse complement.
TGGAAGTCACCTGATGGAAGTATGGAGGGCATGAAAGGTGACCAGAAGAAAGAAATCCTAGTGTCCAGGACTGTTAAACTGTCAAGAAAGGCTTTTAAAGTCAGTGAAGCCCATAAGTGGGAGAGAAATTGCTGCAAATGAAAGAAGCAAGCAAGCGAGAAAGCTGCAAGGGGGACTTTGATATTGCTGCTTAGAAGTAGGTGTGTGTTCAGAGCCTTTTGTTAAAGTGTCTCTATACAGTGTGCATCAAACAGAAGGAGTCATGGTGCAGTCACTAGGCTACATAAAGACTGGAGGCATGGAGGCTTTCTGGGATAGAACACATCACTGGAAAAAAAAAAGAAAAAGATGACACAAAAAGATTTGCAGCTATCAACCATCCCACCTGGTTCAGCTGTACAGTGTATGGCTGTTCTGCATTCTGGTGCTTTGTTTTGACTTTTATGTCCATCTTCTTCTACAGCTTTTCAGCTTGCCTGGCCTGTTTTTAGGCCAGCCAACCAGTTCAATAGCTTTATTAAGCTATACTGTAAAATTGAGAACAAAAAGGAATTTATTTTTTCTTAAGGCTTCAGAGTGGTCTCCACTTCCATGTTCTAATAGGAGAGAATTTTCTTTTTTAAATTAAAAGAAAGAAAGCCCCAGGAAACATGACTAAAATAAAAACGAACAGCACTGGAAAAAGTGGGTTCACTTGATTAGAAAACTGGAATATTTGAGTTACAACTGAATATATATAGTTTTGGAAACTGTTTCAAGAAGGTTGAATCTGCTTGGATTGTTAAAGCTCTTCGTATGTTTTGCATGGCTTTATAAAATAGTTTGTATTCTCTAGCCAGGTTTCCATTTTTCCCTCCTAGTTCTACTAGTGTGCCAATTAGATTTGGTGGTGTTTCCCTTTTCCTTCAGCTGTGCTCAGATTTGCTGTGTTGCATGCTGCTTTCAATATACAGTTTTTTAAATTAATCCAGCTGAATAACAGTACTGTGAACATTTAATACTCTTTTTTTCAGGATAATAAAACTGCTTTATATTGGGCAGTTGAGAAAGGAAATGCTACAATGGTGAGGGATATCTTGCAGTGCAACCCTGATACTGAAACGTGTACCAAGGTAATTATTAGAATTTTAATTGGATTGCTTTGCTTGCTATCTGTTCTTTTTTCAAGTCCTGTGTGATGTTAAGATCATAATACTCTTCTGAGGTACAGAATTTATTTTCGGCAGTGCTAATGTCCCCTTTGTTGATAAACATTACCTACTACTAAAGCTCAATAGCAGGGAAAGAGTGGGTACTTCACCTCAGCATCGTTGACCTGGCAAGCAGTAAAGAGTAGAGAGCACTACTGGAAACTGAAGAATGAGTGAGGTTTCTGATATTAATGCGTATGAGAGTTCAACCCGCCATTTACTGCATGTGCAGGAATAAAACAGAGGGAGTAGTATGTACAGTGGTCAATTACCTCTTTTCAAATATGTTACGTTATATCTGAATCTGTTTTTCTCTGTTTGAGGCTGTTATGAATAGGAATTTATTTTGTTCTGTGATTCTGATCAATCTAGAGTGCAAGGTTTGTAATTTGCTCTGAGGTGTTGTTCTTGCACAGCAACATATTGAAAAATTATCTTAAAAGTTTGATATTTAATTTCTTATGCTATCATTAGTTTTTGCTTGGTTTTGAGTATACAGGGAAGATCTTATTCGGCCTACTTTTCCTTTTTAGGATGGAGAAACACCACTTATAAAGGCAACCAAGATGAGAAATATTGAAATAGTAGAGCTTCTTCTGGATAAAGGAGCTAAGGTCTCTGCTGTAGACAAGGTAAAGAATGTTTATTTAGAGCATTAAATCATTTTGCATCTGCAGGAGAATTTTGTAGTGATCTGTCAAGGCTAATATATAAAGAGTTTCCCATAGACTTAATAATTAGACAGACCTTAATACTTCGATGTGTAATACTAAAATGTCCCACATGCTTAATAATACAGATCAGAATACTTAGCTATAAATTAATTCCCACCATTAATATATTGATTTTGGTGCTTTATTGATTTATATTGGTGCTTCTAGCAATATCAGAATAAAAAATTCCAATAAGAATTTCACAGATAAAAATTCTAATTCTTAATACACTTGAAAAAGGGCATAGAGAATGGTTACTTGTCACTGATTTCTTTTTGATTAGTGGACATTAAACCAAGCAATGCCAAGGGCAAATACAATGGTTTGTTGCTGTCCTCTTGCACGTTACCTGCTTTGACTGTAAACCTTTTAGATACAAAAACATTTATTTAATACCTTTCTGACCTCTTTGAATTAAACTTAGGGCAAACGAGTAATGTTGTTTTGATGTTATAAATCTGAGCAGATATTGAAATTCTAACAAGCAGTATCTCTTGTTCACAAGTCTCTGAATTTACTAGTAGACACTTGCTTATAAATAGAGACTACAGTTTTCATGAGCCTAAGATATCCTTACAAATGTTTAAGATGATAATGGCTTAGATTTAGCATTGTAAGAACTACACTTTCACGTGTCTTTTCTGAAACTTTTGTAATGCTTTGTCAAGGGGAGAAAATGCTTGCTGTAAGGAATTAATGCTGCTGAGAGTACCTTAAGATGTATTTCAAGTAAATAACACATTTGAAACAACGTGAAACATATGTTCTGTTCATAATCTTAGGAATTCATGTTTGATATTATTAGTTTTTCACTTAATTGCAGAAAGGAGATACTCCACTTCATATTGCCATTCGTGGAAGAAGCCGTAAACTTGCTGAATTACTCTTAAGAAATCCAAAAGATGGTAGATTGCTTTATAGACCCAACAAAGCAGGAGAAACACCTTACAATATTGACTGTAGCCACCAGAAGAGTATTTTAACACAGATATTTGGAGCCAGTAAGAATAAGTATTTAATTTTATATGCTTTTTTATCACTTGTATGTTGAGAATCCAGTTCATTCAATTCTGCGTGGAAAAGTGATAAGAGATTAGGTTTTAAAATGTTTAAACTAATAGAACATTAAAAAAAAATGGCAAAAAAAAAGGCATTCTAAAAGCCCAACAAAGGCCAAATGTACTTCCTATTTTTGACTTTTGGCACGGATATGATGCAGCTTCTGCTGATTGTTTCATTTTTACCTGCCTCTTGCTTGTGTAGGACTTAATTTCTTTGATTTGCTGTGATTTGGGATTTTGTTTTTGTGGTAAGCTTTAACAGTTATTATATCAATGGTTATCATATTAATCATATGCTATTTATGTGGATGATTTCAAATTCTTTTAAACAAGAATGTGCCAACAGTAACAGCTATTTTATGGAGGACGATATATAGAAATATAGGTGAACTTTTCATGATTTTAGGTATGAAAATTGTCGCATTCAGATTTCTTAAAGTAGGGATCTGTAACATAGTTTATGTATTACAGGACATTTGTCTCCCACGGAATCTGACGGTGACATGCTGGGTTACGATCTGTACAGCAGTGCTTTGGCTGATATTCTGAGTGAACCAACCATGCAGCCACCTATCTGTGTAGGCTTATATGCACAGTGGGGTAGTGGAAAATCTTTCCTGCTCAAGAAACTGGAAGGTAAAGGTTGATTTTCTGTATGTTAGAATTTATCTATGAAAAGCATCACATGGGAATTTCTAGTTTTTGCACCAGTCCTAGGTCCATGTAATGTTTTATCTAGCCTCTGTTTCTGTAGTGAAAGGATTTAAAATGCAGTGTGGTCAATTCGTCATTAGGATACTTTGTTCATTTTTAGTGTTTTTAGCACAGTCTTTAAGTATTGCTGTCTATTGACCTCTGGGCTTCCTGGAGCAATGAATCTACCCTTTAGGTACTGCTGAAAGCGTAGCTGCTAAAATGTGCCTTGTTGAGGGTGTTTCTGTGTCAGATCAGGCTAGGATCGGTTTTGCTGCATTATTTATTTATTGTGCCTCCTATGTGTCATATGTGTTTCTCCTTTTTTAAGTGTTTAAGAACAAATTCCAGGCTATTAACATTTTTCTCTCTTTAGTGTATTTTGACTGCATTCAATTTTCTTTCCCTTTATTTAGTTTGAGCTTTTTGAACTTCTGAAATGGCAAGAAGGCAAATGCAGAAAATAAAGAGTCAATATTTTTCACAGTGGAAATAGGCATCTTATTTACAGCTTTAACTTCTTCTAACAAAGGATATTTTTCTGAGATGTTACAGTATAATTCAAAATACAGCATTCTTGATACTGCTTACTTTCTATGATTTCTGTGTTTTTAAAAAGCTTCTATGTTAGTCAAAATGGGATCTCTACATTATTTTGTTCATTTCATGCCCCATGTCATAAACAAGAAGTGGTGTCTGTATTTAATGTTTATTATTGAAGAGCTCTTATAGTTTTAAAATGCCTATTTCACTATTTTCTTCCTGTTCCTCATTTATCTTTTTGTTCCAGACTGTGTATTTCTTATTCAATAGATCCTAAATAAGTTTCTTCAGGACTTCCTGTTTTAGTAAATATGGATCAGCAAACAGAAATAAATGCTGAGGCCTTTACATTCTTCTGTTAACATATGACTATTTGAGGAACACGGTCCAGATTTCAATGGTGGAGGTTTTGGGGTTTGTTGGGGTTTTTTTTGACAGATATATTTATTTTTTTTGGGTCATAAAATATGTTTTAAACTTCTGAGGGAGGTAGGAAATGACATGACTTTTAATATGCTTTAAAAGTAGAAAACCTGCAGCAAGCAGTGTGAGTACTGTGTATTTAAATGATTTCATTCATTGCATGGATGAAAATTTGGGGGTTAGAACTAATGTTTGAAGAAGAATTCAAGTATCATTGTCTTTTTTTTTTATCAGTAATAGGGAAAACTTGCACACTTTAGTTAATTTCAAAGATGTTCATTGTAATACCGTTTTTGCTTTCTGTTCTAGAATGATTTTGCGTGTTAAGTGTCCTTTTGTCTTTTCGTTTTAGATGAAATGAAGACTTTTGCAGGACAGCAGATTGAACCTTTGTTTCAGTTCTCCTGGCTTATTGTATTCCTCACGCTTTTGCTGTGTGGAGGTTTGGGTTTATTGCTTGCTTTCACAGTGGATGCAAAGCTTGGAATAGCAGTGTCACTCAGCTTATTAGCAGTTCTCTACATTTTCTTTAGTAAGTCTTACTTTATATGAAGTTTGTGAAAGTTTTCTTTTTGTTTTGGAATTCAGTATTGCTTTGTAGACATGCTTTGTGATTCAGAAAAAATGATAAAAGTTTTTGTAGAAAATAGGATCCCTGCAGACCCTTTACTTGTGTTTTGTATGACATTTGTGAGAAGACAGCCAATTTTTGTGTGCTAACTTCATTGTGTTACTCTTCCCATTCTCATTTTTAGTTTTAACTGTTCATTCATTCAGCTCTTTTTACACAACTCCATACCTTCTCTGTTCAAACTTTATAGTTCATTCAGTTGTGAACATTGACTAAAATGTAGCCGTAATGTCTTTCTTATTTTTAGCTGTAATCTACTTTGGTGGCCGGAGAGAAGGTGAAAGGTGGAACTGGGCCTGGGTGTTAAGTGCAAGGTTGGCAAGGCATATTGGATATTTAGAATTGCTTCTCAAACTCATGTTTGTGAACCCACCGGAATTACCAGAGCAAACCACTAAAGCTTTACCTGTCAGGTTAGTTATTCCATTTATTTACTCTTGAATGAATGAATAATTCAGGTTCACTCTGATACTTTTTTAACTGTGTGTGTTATTATGTGTTTATCTTCCTATGAAAAGCTGTTGAGATTTCTGTTTGAAAAACAGTAGCACTGGGCCAGCATGTAGTTAAATTTTTAAGAGTGAAGAAAATAGGGGCATTTTCACTACTCTGTGGCAAAGTTGTTGAAAGCTGCTGCTTTTCATTATTGGGGGTATTGACTATCATACTAATATATGTAACAGACAAAATAATTCAGTTTTGTGGTACAGCTGTGTATTAAATTTAAGGCTTGTTTTACTGATTGCTTCTGCTGACGTCTTTTTGCCTTTCTCTTAAGTAGAGCGTCAGACTGCTCGAATCTTCAAGCTTACCTAAAAGCAAGAAAAGTTATGCCATGTGTTTTATAGTTTTGTTTACTTTGCTTGTATTTTTGCCTCATGGTGCTATTATGTGATCTTATTCTGTATTTTTTTTAATCCTCAATAAATATTTGAAGATAGCTTGTGATGGGCTTTTAAAAATACTTGCTAATACCGTGTTTTGGCATCATAAAGATATTTTTATATTTTTACTGCTGTTTGAGATGCTGTCGGTGATGGGATCATTGTTACCTCATTAAGAAATAAAGTCTTACAATAGGAAGTGGAGCAAAGAGTTGATAACAAGAAGTAAAGAAATAAATACTTAAATCCCATGGAGAGTTAAAAAAAGAAGAAAGTATTTAAGTGTTTTATATGTTTGTGCCACCTGAAAAAACTTCCAGCTGCAGAGATATGGAATTGTTTTTGTTTTGGTTGCCAGAAAATATTTGAAGCTTTCTGAAGTATACAAAACCATGGTTTTTCTCTCTTTCAGGTTTTTGTTCACAGACTACAATAGACTGTCCAGTGTAGGTGGAGAAACTTCATTGGCTGAGATGATTGCTACCCTCTCTGATGCCTGCGAAAGAGAATTCGGTTTCTTAGCAACAAGGCTATTTCGAGTTTTCAAGACAGAAGATACACAAGGTTTTTATTACCTGAATGACATTTCCAATTATTCCATGTCAATGCACTGTTATCAGGGGTTCTGTTTGTCACATTATAAGCTCTTGTTAGAAACTGTTGTAGCCATGCAAAAATTCATACAGAAGGGGAAGCTCTTTGTATTGTTTTGGAGAGAAAAAATGCCCTATTTTCTTTGTTCATCTTGTTTTTTTTTAATATAATAAAAGAATATATTCTGTGAAGCATGGTTTTCAGAAGTGTCGATAGACATTCATGTTTATATTGCATCCTTCTAGATGCAGCATGGTATTTTTCCATAGCAATTGCGTCTGAGTCGGATAAAGGGAAATGCTTTTGTGTATTGCTAAAAGAAGTCTTGTTTAGTTTATTATATTTTAATTCAATACTTTTATGAGTGACTACTGATTATTCTTGGAAATAATAAATATATAGCAAATGTTGGTCCGAAGCCATAAACTGCTGTGATCAGTGCTGATCAGATGGGATGAAATATGCATTCCTACTTGATCCAAATGGAGTAAACTTTTTACTTCTGTCCTGTCTGTAGATTTCTGGAAAACATATGCAGAACACAGTGTGATATTGTGAAGAAAGGGAGCTCTTGATGTTAACTTTTCAATTCACAGAGGACTTCTGTTTTGAGGTCAGCTTCTCTGACCTTGAATAAATGCACTTACTGAGAGATGCCACGAAAGGGATGATACTGTTGATTATAATCTGTTTAATAAAGATCATTTCCATCTGGTATGGATTTCTTGAAATGATGGAAATAAACTGAAGATTTAAGGAATATCTCTGCTTCCGGTTTTCCAAGATTTTTGGAAAATCTAAGCAATTTGTTTGCACACATTTGTGACTGGATGGTTATGCTGCAGTGACTTGTGCAAGTTAGTGTTTAACGAGAAGATGTAAGTTAATAGTTTTTGTACTCGCCTGTAATTACGTTTTACATTAATATTAATAGCAAATTCTTGTTTCCTAGGTAAAAAGAAATGGAAGAAAACTTGCTGTCTCCCATCCTTTGTGATTTTCCTCTTCATCTTGTCTTGTGTTGTTTCTGCAATTGCCCTGCTGGCAATTTTTAATGTAGAACCAGCCAACATGACAGTTAATGTTATTCTTATAACGGTTACCTGTGTTGTTGGTTTGGCGTTCATCTTGAATTGTCGCACATGGTGGCAAGTGATGGATTCAGTTTTGAATTCTCAGAGAAAACGTCTTCACAATGCTGCCTCCAAGCTTCACAAGTTGAAAAGTGAGGGGTTCATGAAGGTAAGTATTTATATGCATTGGCCATTAAAAGAATTGAAACAGAACTCCAAACCTGTAGCCTTCTCAAGATGGGGCACCATTTATTTCATCAGGCCAAGTCTCACAACATTAGAACGAGCCTTGGTGACATTTTACTTAAGGGAGCACTTCTGTTTGAAAATAAACTTTAGCATCATAGAACGGTTTGGGTTAGACAGAGCCTTAAAGATCCACTAGTCTGGGCTGCTCAAGGTCCTATCCAGGCTGGTCTTGAGCATTTGTGGAGGTGGGGCATCCACAACTTCTTTGGCCAGCCTGTTCTGGTGCCTCACCCCCCTCAGGGTGAAGAATTTTTTTCCTAATGTCCAATCTAAATCTTCCCCTTTGTCAGCTTAAAGCCATTCCCCCTTGTCCTGTGTCTATATGCCCTTGTAAAAAGTCCCTCCCTAGATTTCTTGAAGGCCCCTTTAGGTACTGGAAGGCTGCTCTAAGGACTCTGAGTCTTCTCCAGGCTGAACAAGACCAACACTCTTTGCCTGTCATGATAATTATCTTTAGATTACAGTTAATATGTTGTATGACAGTATGTTGTGCATGTATTTTTGTAGCACAGAGGATAGTATCTGTGTCTTGCTGCCGTGTTTCTTTTCTTGGCAGTTGTCTTTTGAGTGACACTTATCTGGCATAACTTCAGCCATTTAAGCTTTGCAGTGAAAGGAGAGATGTGGGTAGTTCTGTAGAGTTATTCATATGACTTATGTCATCTTAATGTGCCCATTCAAGATCAATCTAGTAGCAAATAGATGAGATTTTAATTTCTACGTGCGAGTTGCTGAAATTAGGACAGGTGAATTCCTCCTTTGTTTCTATGTCAAAGGTAATTGTTACATGTAAGTGGATTAGCTGAAGTTACAAATACCCCTTTGTTTACTCTTAAAATTCTGCTTTACAGTGCATGTTACTTTATTTTTAAATAACATTGTAATGGAATCTTAATAAGGATAGTTTGTTAAAGTGGAATATGTCATACATTTTTGTCTGAACAGGAAATGAAAATTTTGGAAGTGACATTTTAGGACTTTCACTTTGGGTATTTATATGTGTTTATTTTTGTGATCTTACTGAAGTATATTTGGGATAAGTAGCAATCTGCAAAAGGAACTGTGTGCATTTTTGTGAGTTTTAAGTATTACAGAGATGTCTTTTCCTTCTTTGCTTTTCATTTTTACAGGTTTTGAAATGTGAAGTTGAACTGATGGCCAGAATGGCAAAAACCATTGACAGCTTCACTCAGAACCAAACAAGGCTTGTTGTAATTATTGATGGGTTGGATGCTTGTGAACAGGATAAAGTTTTACAGATGCTTGATACTGTGAGTTGATCATTGCATAAAAATGATCTCTAGATCATCAGTATGATCTCTTCCATAGATGATTTCATATGCAGTTATTGTACATTTTCTGTAGAAAGAAGGCTGTATACAGATGTTGTGTTGTAGTCTTCTGTTTGTATATACTGGCATAACTGTAATACTAAGAGTAGTGGGATTTTGAATTTGAAAATTAAATCCCAGTAGGGCTGTACTTACTGATACTTGTGACAGGTCGTGAAATAATGTGAATTACTGCAGAGTAATATTCTGTTGTAACAAACTTTGGATGTTTGAAGAGGTTTTACTTACTTTTGAATTACTTCAGATGAAAAATACTTAAATGCTAAATATTGAGGGGAGCTAGGACATGGCTGCATGATACTTCCACTGTAGCTACTACTGCTAATTAGTCAAGTATTCTCATTTCTTGTTGTGGACATGTTTCTAGATACCTCATATTGAAGAAAGTGACATGTCTATACATGAGTTGTCCTCTCAAGTTTAAATCTTGAGCTGAATGAATACAAAATGCTGAGTCAAATGTTCAGATGATCCACACTTAGTATTTATTATTATTGACGAGGTGTACTGTTTACTTCTTTACAGGTGCGAGTCTTGTTTTCAAAAGGCCCATTTATTGCTATTTTTGCAAGTGACCCACACATTATTATAAAGGCTATTAACCAGAATCTCAACAGTGTTCTACGTGATTCAAACATAAATGGACATGATTACATGCGAAACATAGTCCATTTGCCTGTTTTTCTGAATAGCAGAGGGCTTAGTAATGCAAAAAAACTGATGGTAGCTTCAACAACCAATGGAGATATTCCTTATACAGACAATGCAGGTAAGGTTATGCAGGAGTTACAAAACCAATGTTCCAAATATCTGGGTTTGGAACAAACTATTTAAATAATTGGTAGATCATGAATGTTATTTTTATAAGTGAGTCAAATGTATACGAATGGAGAAAAATGCCTGCCTTTTGTTTTCTTTTCCATAGGATTGCATGAGGAGGTTGACAGGAGAGTTTCTCAGAACAGTCTTGGAGAAATGAGCAAGCTTGGTAGCAAAACTGCTCTCAATAGGCGGGTGAGAAAGCTTTTTAGACTAGATGGAGATACTGGTAATGGCTTTTTTTCTTTTCTGTTATTTTCTTTTTTCTTTCATGTATTTAATTATGTCAACTTGGAAGATTTATCAGATAATTCTGACGAAATTATTGTAAATGATCCATGTAAGAAAAATACAGTCTTAAATCAGTAGACTGATGCTCTGTCGAAGAGGAGAAAGCACTCCTCAGCAGTGCTCTTTTCCACATATACTTAAATTCAGCTCTGCAAATGCTGAGATGGTACAGCATACTGGCAGTAGCTATGATCTATTTATCGATGTTTTTTTGTATTTTTGTATATAAGCCTGGAATCATTTGTTTATAGTGTGTCAACAAGGGACAGTAATTGAGCAAATTCAGGAATTTAGATGTTCCATCTTTATGTAAAATCAGAAAGTGGTTAAATAAAACGTATCTAGGACGTAGTAGAAAGCAGTGCAGAGTGTGAGGATCCTGAGGTTTTCGAGCTGCCACAAGCAGAGACTTAGGGAGTTCTGTAGCAGAGGAACCTGTTGTTCACGTTAATTTTCATATGTAATTAGTAAACGGATGGCAATAACTTCTTATAGAGACAGTAGGAAACAGTGATTGCAATGCTGAAATTAGTAACCTTGATACAAAATATCTCACTGTGTTGCTCTATTTTGCCCTCTCAGAGTTGGCATGGAAGTACAGCATGTAACTCTTCCCAGTTCTGGGGTTGTATGGAAATTATGTTCAACTGTTACACTGCTAAATCAAAATTGAGTTCTGATAAATACTTTTATGGTATAAATGTGCCCTGGGTTCAGCAGTAGGAGTCATTTTTCTCCTTCTTAGTAGATGGTGCGGTGCTCTGTTTATGACTTTTGGCCTGGGAACAGCGTTGATAACACCGATATTTTTAGTTGTTGCTCAGTAGTGTTTAGTCTGGCCAAGGACTTTCTGAGTCTCATGCTCTGCCAGGGAGGAGGGGAAGCCAGGAGGAAGCAGAGACAGGGCACCTGACCCAAACTGACCAAAGAGGTATTCCATACCACAGCACATCAGGCCCACTACATAAATGGGGGGCAGTTACCCGGAAGGGTTATATCACTGCTTGGTCGGGCTGGGTATTGGTAGGTGGGTGGTGAGCGGTTGTATTCTCTTCCCTTGTTACTTCCCTTCTCATTATTATTATTATTGGTGGTAGCAGCAGTGGTTTGTGTTATACCTTAGGTACTGGACTGTTCTTATTTCAACCCGTGGGAGTTACTTTCTTTCAATTCTCCTCCCCATTCCTCCAGTAGTTGGGGGAGGAAGGGGTGGAGTGAAGGAATGGCTGCGTGGTTCTGAGTTACTGTCTGGGCTTAAACCACGACAGTTCTTTTTGCTGCCCAGCGTGGGGCATGAAGGGTTGAGATAACGACAGATCTGACCAGAGTGTGTCTAATCGTATTTGCGATAAACATTCATTGTTTCGGATTAATAGTCACTCATCACAATGCTGATTTTTTGGCTCTCAAAGTTGTTGCTCTTGATCTCTCAGTTTCAGCATGTCGCACCTTACTTACAGCCGGTATTTGCTGTCTTAGTGTTTATCGGCTGGGGACCATGGGCTAAGGTTCTTGTTTCACTGTACTTTATGGTACTGACTTGTAATATGATAGACTCATTGATCATGAAACTGATCTGGCTTGGGTTCCCAGTGTGGTCACCACCTCTAATCTTTGGGAGGTATATAATAGAAGTGCTGAGCAATTACACATCTTTTTTGCCCTCCTCGGGTGGTCAGCCTATGAGGGAGACATTCACACACATCTTAGTGACAAATACAGCAGCTACTCAAACTCTGACTACAACAGGTAATGCAGCTACTCCATCTCCAAGCACAGCAGCTACACCAAGCCCAGCAATGAGTACAGCAGCTACTCAAACTCCTACCACAGCAGGCAGCGCAGCTACTCCAGCTCCAAGCACAGCAGCTATACCAGCCTCAGCGACAAGTACAGCAGCATCATTTGAGAGTTCTGAAGGTTTTGAATGGCCTTTGGGTGCCCTTGGCCACCTGCCTGCTGATTGTGATGGAGATCAGCGTGTTGGCACACATACAGAGTGTGTTTTACCCATGACCTTTTTGCCTGATCTTGAAAGTTAAGCTGAGTCATGTTTGGGTCTTGTCTAGGGCTAGACGATGATATAGGAGGACCAAGAGATTTTCCCTGAGGCTGGACAGTCATGAGTGGCAGGGTGTGTGGGATAGTATGGGCGAGTATCTAGGCCAGTGGGCCCCTCCAGTGCTTTGGAAGCATTGGAGATGGAAGGCAGCTGTTTGGAGTCCCCAGAAACAAGTTGCAGAAACTGCTGAAGGGGAGGGGGAATTATTTTGAGCCTGGTGGGCCTATGACACTTCAGGCCATCAGAGCAGAGATACAGCATACAGATGGACTCATGATCGAGCGGTGAACTTAGCAATGGACACTGTTGCCCAGGTTAATCACAAGTGTGAAACGTGCTGCAATTAAGCAAGCAAGCAAGCTAAACAGTTAAAGCCTCTTCGGTGTGGAGGACGATTTCTGAAGTTCAAATATGGGGAGGCCTGGCAGGTTGATTATATGACACTGTCTCTCCTGCTCTGAAAGACTGTTACGAGAGATGGAGCCTGACACCATGGACTGGATGGACTCAGCAGCTTTATAGGGATTGGTCCATGCACTAGGGAATGATCTCTCTCTCCCTTTCTCTCTGTGTGGGTGTATATATATGAGATAAGAGTGGTGGTATATTGAAAATGTGGGATCTGAGCATGATGTGAATGGTATGGAATAATGGGTGGATACTGTCCTGGGTTCAGCAGTAGCAGTCATTTTTTCTCCTTCCTAGTAGCTGGTGCAGTGCTGTATTTTTGACTTCCAGCCTGGGAACAGCACTGAGAACACCAATATTTTTGGTTGTTGCTCAGTAATGTTTACTCTGACCAAGGACTTTCTGAGCCTCATGTTCTGCCAGGGAGGAGGAGTAGCTGGGAGGAAGCAGAGACAGGGCACCTGACCCAAACTAGCCAAAGAGGTATTCCATGCCACACCACGTTATGCCCAGTATATAAACTGGGGGCAGTTACCCGGATGAGTGAGATCACTGCTCGGTCAGGCTGGGTATTGGTGGGTGGGTGGTGAGCAGTTGTACTCTCTTCCCTTGTTATCTCCCTTATTATCATTGGTGCTAGCAGCAGTGGTTTATGTTATACCTTAGTTACTGGACTGTTCTTATCTCAACCTGTGGGAGTTACATTCTTTCGATTGTCTTCCCCATCCCTCCAGGAGTGGGGGGAGGAAGGGGTGGGGAGTGAGGGAACAACTGCATGGTTCTAAGTTACCATATGGGCTTAAACCACGACAAAATGTCAGCCTCACAGTTACATATTCTCACAACGGTTCAAACTTTATAATCAAGTAAAACTGAAGTATTTCAAATACAGTAAAGTTTTCTATACCAATTAGAATTCCTTGCCTTTTTGTGTCATTATCAGGATACTTACCGAAGACGCCAGATACAACGTACCATGACCCGCCAGATGTCTTTTGATTTGACCAAGCTGCTGGTTACAGAGGATTGGTTCAGTGATATCAGTCCACAGACCATGAGAAGGTTGTTAAATATTGTTTCAGTGACAGGTAAGTGTGGTATGTTTGTGTACAGTAAACAGTTTTATGTTTGGGTTGCTTTTAGTTATTCTCAGACTTTCTTGTGTGTAAACTGAATTTAACTGAAGTCAGTCCATGAGTTTTTTCAGACTTCTTCTGAAGCAGAATCTCCAGAGTTCAAGCAAAGTTGTAGCCTATTCTGTGTAGAATTAAAAAAACATTTGTTGTTTCATTGACTTCAGTTGGGAGGCAAATGAGTCTAGTCTACGTTTTTTAGGAAGCTTTATCTTTTTAACTTTGAAGTGGGATAATAAAATATATTTTTCAAGTTTGTAATACTCTGATGTGAACAAAGCCTGTGGTGCTGGTATCTGAAGAGGTAAACTGCAAGGCAGACCCAGGTATGCATCGTTTACATGTTTGCTATGGATATTTGGAGTTCTTTTTCCCCTAAATGGTTGTCTGGGGCTTGTGATAGCATTTTATGACCTCTTCTTCAACAAAACAGAATCCAGACATTGGTGTCTTGGAGGTCTGAAAACTGGAAACAATTGGTAAATGAGTTATGGAAGTCTAATAAAAGCATGTTTTCATGTAGAAAGATTGTCTTTTCTATTACAGACAAGAAAAGGCACTAGATAGCCTTTCAGAACAAAATAATTCAGTTACTTCTCACACTGTATGTAGCTAAGTGCGTAACTCTGCAACAGTATCAGATGGATGTAGGAAGCTTACATGGATTCAGAAACAATTAAATACCTGAAAAGTAAAATTCATCAAGTACTAATAAAAAGCAAGCAATGAATTGCCAGGGGCTGTAATAACAAAAGAGAGTATTATTTTTCCTTATGTTCTGAAGCTTTTACAGAAGCATTTGCTGTTGTACGGAATGAGGTTTCTGGGCAACTTGGACATTTACTTAGAACTGTCTTGATCTTTAACCAGAAAAAAAATATCCTGCCAAAAGCTTAAGCTTGATTTCAGTATCCTTAACTCAAAAGGATTAAATTTCGATTTTTGTCTGTTCCAGGCTTTGTATTCTGAATGCTTATGATTAGGATGGGTACCCTTGTAGAAAACTGCTGTTTCTCACCACATGGTAGTGAAACACTTTTTCACTGTGAGGGAAGAAAACTGTCACAGGTGCAGAAGTGTCACAGTTGCCTGCAGGCATGTCAGGGTGGGTTCAGCATTAAGTTCTCCATTGGGTGATTATAGCCATGTTGCATGCATTGGGTGCAGCTCAGAAATCAACCTGTCTCTACTGCACAACACATAGCTGGAGCTAAGAAACCTGCTGCGACCGCTCAGGGTTGCATGTAGTGTATTTGATTTAGCAGTAGATGCACAGAGAATTAGTACATGCCAAAACTGAACTTGCTGATCCATTTGGTGGCAGAAATCTGCTACAGCAGTATCAACGCTGCCTCCACTGCCCAGGGTTTGCATTTGGAAGTACTTATTTCCAGCATGTCACAAGTAGGTGCTGTTTGTTCAGATCTAGTACAGTGCTGAGGTGATCATCTCAGTAGGAAATACGATACCAGAATACAATTGTATGTCTGAGCTGAGGTTCAGTTCTGCTGAACCAATGTGGGTAGCACAGAGGAGTTGGATGTCTCTGCAGTTACTTCCTGCTGCTTGCAGTTTGGATTGTCCTAATGTAGCTTCACTCAGGTTATGAAGAATTAAATGTAAAGACTGTTCTAAGTTAAATAAAAATAACCCATGGGTAATTTTCTATTCCATTAACCTAATGCTAGCATAATTAATAGAAGAATATTAATATGTGACTTTCCCCATTTTTCCCTGCCTTTTTTTTTAGTAGTCATTCGTATGCAACAACAGCTCTAAAATTCTGAGCTAATCTTTTAAATAAATGTGCTGTCTTGTGGCATTGTCATTACATTTTGTAGCATTAAATATCTTGTTTTGCTCGTTTATAATGCAGACGTGAAACTGTAACAAAATCACAAATTGTTAGTTGTGAAAAAACAAACCAAACCCTGCAAAGGCACTTTTAGTATACTATAATCTGTGATTATATATGATGATTTCATGAACAGCTTCATGAGCAGAGCCTTCAGGCTGTAAGTTGCATATTGTCACCAGTATTAATAATGCAATTTTTAGAAAATTTGCTGAAATTTGGAATGCATAAACTAGAGCAACAGCTTTCTCTGTTTTTTAAAATCAGCTTAATTTTTAATCCATATCTTGCCTTATTAACTTGAAACAGTCTTTTGTTTATAGTCTTGAATTTTACTTTATTGGCTATTGAAGATGGCAGTATGCTTAACTTTGACCATATTAAATATGCCAGTGGACGGAAAATCTTTAGAGTATTAGCGTGAATTCTGTGTTTAGATTAAGAAATTAATGCTGTGTAAAATTCTCTATGGAGTTTTGTTAAAGTAACTTAAGAATCACTTGTAACAGAATGGTAGTAGTATGTGTTTAAAATGGAGCTGAAGTTGACAGTTTTGGAGAGTTTGTGTTCTGACCAGTGTTTGCAAAAATTTTTATTAGGTTATGAAATGATATTTTCAGATGTGACTTGGGATGATTTTGAACTTACTGAGCTAAAAATACAATACCAGAAAGTCCAGAGATCAAGTTAAAGCACTTATATAGCTGTTACTTGACAGAAGGATCTTTCATAATGGAAAAAAACCCCATGTGTTTCTTCCTTCTTCCCTGTTATATTAGGTCGTTTGTTGAGAGCTAATCAGATCACATTCAATTGGGATAGACTGGCTAGTTGGATCAATCTCACAGAGCAGTGGCCGTATAGAACATCATGGCTCATACTGCATCTTGAAGAGACTGAAGGTGTTCCAGATCAACTGACTTTAAAAACCATCTATGAGAGGTAGGTGTTATTCTGGCAATGGTATGCACTTTCAGTGGCTAAAATAGCAGTCATTAATGATTTTTAGTTTGGATATGAGGAAGAAATTCTTTACTGTAAGGGTGGTGAGGCACTGGAATGTGTTGCCCAGGGAAGTTGTGAATGCTCCATCCTTGGCAGTGTTCAAGGCCGGGCTGGACATAGCCTTGGGTGTCATAGTTTAGTGGGAGGTGTCCCTGCTCATGGCAGGGGGTTTGGAACTGGATGATCTTAAGGTCTTTTCCAACCCTAACTGTTCTATGGTTCTATGATTATTAGAATAACATGGCTTTCAAACAACTACCAGGTTGTAATCGAAAGTTCCCACAATCTTAGTCTCTTCTGTTAATTTTTTGAAACTTTTAAATTACTTTCATTGCTATTTAATGTCCCTCATATGAATGAATGCTGGAGTCTGCCACAGATAGTGCTTCTGTCTCTTGAAATAATTTCCATCTCTACCTTGGCCAAACTAGAAGTTGTTGGCTTTTTTCCCCCTAGTTAGAAATCTGAGCTAAGCTCTGCAAAAGCTGCCTTTACTGGTAAAGATCTCTGAAGGTTTGGTGCATAGCAAGTGTTCTTGGGGCTATGGTAGTGCCTATTGCTGCAGTTACGAAATGTTGAAGCATGGCTTTCTCCACTGCTGATACAAGTTGCTGGCCAGCAGAGCTATTCAAGTATTGCAGCAGAGAGCAAATGGTCCTTGTGTTGCCAATGAATAGACCTCACCAGAACCAGGCTGCTGGTAAGAAAGGACTTGTGGATTATGTCAAGTGATTTGATGACAGTGGGAGAGATACAAGAGAAAGAATGTGACTGGGAGTTGGGCCTGTAGGAAGAAAGCAAAATCTGAGAAGTCAGTGAGAGGAAAGAAGGGTTTGAAGTAACTGAGATTAGATGAAAAGGACAGCTGAGGTAAAGAGGCAAGACTGGAATTGATTAAGTTACCAGAAGATCTTGGGACTTTGCAATGTCTAGGGAAAGAATAGAGAGGAGAATGAACTTGTACAGAAAATTCTGGGAAGGTGCCCTGTACTAATAGTCATGGAATAGGAGAAGATGAACTGGATGAGGGTCTGGGATGGGATAGAAATGGTGAAGTATTAAAAATAAAATTAAGCTTGATCGGGAAAGACAACTGAAGTGACTTGTGTTGTGAGAGCTGAACACAGAGAGCCCATAAGGTACAGGGACTCGGGTGAATTGAGCATGATGAGACTGAGGGTTGAGGATGGACAAAGAGGGCAAAACTTCTTCTGTTCACTTGTTTGTCTTAGCGTGTTCTCTATTCGTATTTCACTTTAGTGATCTCTTTCACTAGATGCTTTGATTTTCAGTATTTCAAAGAATAAGCAATTCCTCCACAACATACAAAGACTGAAGTGGCTTCAAGCTGGAAGATTTGTTTCTGAAAAATTTACCTTCTGAGATAAATAAGTGCATGACTAGAAAACACTTTCCTGTAGAGAATGGATCCAGTTTCTGGGCTTTGTGTTTTTTCTATAACCCGTGGCATTACCTATGAAGCAATGGGAACCTACCTCTCCATTGTGGATTTAGACAGCTGGTGTCATAAATGCTTATGTGAGCAGGTAAATACAATAATTCAGAATCATCAGGGATTCCCTCCTTTGTCATGCTTTCCAGTACCCTTGTTGTAGATAATTTCTCACTTTTCTTTATTTAGATTTGCCATATGGCATATTTCACAATTTTGTATTTTCGGTATTTATTGAACAAACTCATTGCGGTATTTTGATTATTAGCATCAACAGTAATAGATTTCTTTGGAGTGATCAAAGTCCAGAGTTTGTATCTTCAAGATGTAACAGCATTTACGTTTTCTAATAAACCAAAGGAGGTGTTAGAGACCTGAATTGTTCTCATAAATGGGTACTACGTATTCCAGTATAATGTTAAAATTTTAGTAAACTAACATGGGGAGAAGGAAAGGACAATTGAATGTGAATGGTTTATTTGGGTTCTGGATTGTTTGTTGTTATTACTGACACTTGAGCTGTTGATACTCAGTGCCAACTGGAGTGTGTCAGAGTTTATTAGTTCAGGTGTGGAGGAGATCCATGACTCCTGCTATGTTGTTGGGCCTCTTGCTATGCAGGTTGTGTTTGGAAGCAATGTAGCCACTTGAGTGGCAATTCATTATTGGCAGTTATAAGTGTATAATACATTTATATATATATTTATGTTATAAAACTAGGATCTGTAATGAGAAGAAACAGTGAAGAACTTGTACCTTATTTTGGAGAAAGGAAGGTGATGATCTTTTAAGTAAAGCTGTTTGTTATTTGCTTGAAATACCAGGAAAACAAGGAAAAGGAAAAGAAGACCAGTATTCAGCAGTCTCTCTTTAGCAAAAAATACCACCAGAGTCATTTGATATGGAAAAAATAAAGCTACAAGACTGAGTTTCTTTGTCTACTTAACTACAAGAATAAAAAGGTTCATAATAATAACATTGCCTCAGGCTCAGGAAGAGTTGATGTCTCTCAGCCACTTCTCTTGACCTGTGTAAGGAGCTAAATATATAACTCTGCTGATGTAGTGACAGCTGAAATCTCATCTGTGGTGATTCAGGTTATGATCTTTACCATATGCTGAATGTGTAAAGGTCTCTGAACTCTCTAGGATTATCTAATGCTCTAAAAATTCTGTTTTAGCAAAAATAATCCTTTGTCATTTTTATTCTTTTTATCTACAACAGTTTGAAGTCACTTGGCTTGAATATCTTTTTCTATATCAGTTTAAGCTAGAGTTATTTACTTTAGTTCCTCTTTTAAAACTGCAGTTTCTGTTTTCTACTTTATAAAGCAGCTTTCCCTTTTGGAGTCTCATAAATAACAGATTTTGATACCTTTGTAGCTTCAGTTCCTATACTGACTTTGTGTTACTTCTTCTCTGCCTTTTATTCTGCAAGGATATATATATAGGTACTTTAGCACAGGAAAAATAATATAATTTCCTAGTATTGAATAGTTTGTGTCAAACTACTTTTTGTTGTACTACTGCAAATTCTTCTTTGGTTTTGCTGCATTTCTGAACTTTGAAGTGTGTCAGAGGAGAGGGATCTGCTTGGGCATCTCGCTTGGGTGAAAGGAATCTTGTAGGTTCTTCGTTAAGTGTAGGAGTTTCACTCCTGATCCCATTCTCTGTATAAGGAGAATGCTTCGATATTAGAGTTACTTTTCCAATTTTTAAAATCCCATGTTCTAAAAAACTTAGGAATCTTGCAGTGGGAGCACTGTTGTGCTGTTAACCGCTGACTGTGCAGGGCAGAGGTTTTACTCAATGGATTGAGCTGTTACTGGTACTTTCAGCTGAACAGTTACAGTTGATAATTTGTATGTGCACTGAGGAAACGAGAAGCTATATTAAACCCCATATTGTTTCACTGTTGTGTCTTAGGAGGTGAATTATAACCAGCTCTTTACTGCCAATACCTCTGATACTCCAGCCAGTGTGATTGAGCATGAGTGAAGTGTGGTGGTACCTGTGTGCACCGTGGTGGTGTGCCGGCAGGTGGCACCAGCAGAATGACTGTCCAGCATAACCGACAGCTTCTGTTCGCTTGTCTTAGCGTGTTCTCTATTCATGTTTCACATTAGTGATCTCTTTCACTAGATGCTTTGATTTTTAGTATTTTAAAGAATAAGCAATTCCTCCGCAAAATACATAAAGTATAGTAAAACCAAAAGAATCAAGCAGTCAAGCATTAAGAAATTACGGAGTAAAAGTAGCCTCTAAGTCCCTGTAGTTAATTCCCTCTGTGTATGCGTTGCGCCTCAATGAGATTCCTGTCTTGTGATGTCCTGAATTTAATTTTGCAAACTGTACAGGCAGGCTGTGTAGTAATGGGGAGGGCTCTTTTCTGACACACCTCAGTGCAGCTGAAAAGAATGCAGTAGAAAAACTAAGATAATTGAAAGCTGATGTAGAACTGTTCATCAGGATTTGGGGGATGCTGTGTTAGTCACCTCTGCTAACCCTTCAACTTGGATGGTATTTGTGCCTTTGTTGGGAGGTGGTATACTGATACTAGTAAATGTTCTTTCTTCAGCCGTATCTGAAGCTAGTGAGAGCTCTGCTTTCAATTGGTGGAGTACTTTGAAAAAAGAATCGGTATCTCAGTTTGGTTACTAAATAAATTACCCATATCTCTATGCCTCAATTTTTTACTTAAAAAAAAAAAAGCTAACGTATTCTTACTGTGAAGGGTTGTTGAGGGAAGTATGAAACCTTCAGGAGTAGTGTATCTTTACTGGATCATGCAATACAGAGATGGGAGAACCTGCTGTATGTTATGCTAGCAACATTTTCCCAGAGTCTTGAAGACGAAACAAAACCCAAACCAAGCAAAAAAACCCCAAACCAAAATGAAATTTCAGTTTGTGGCAGAGGCACATCTGTCTGAACAGTCTTTATGAACTGGAGTTGCGTAGACTGCTGTCTACTAAGACATTGGGTAGAGACGCTGTGTTGTAAGTCTTTCATAGAGGAGAGCAAGCTGTGCTTTGTAATTGTGTCAGATTTTGAAAATTAAAAAGTGCCTGAGTCTGCATTGTTGGCTTTCAGTCTGATTCTGGGGAAACATGTCTTTACTCTTATTTGTTAAACCCACTTTGCTGTATCATCTCACTTCTCTCCTCTCATTTCCAGTCTCTCTCTTTGGTGATCTCGATCTTTGCTTGGTTCAACTTTCCAGTTGGTATTGATAATAGCATTTACTCCTTTGGATTTATGTGTTGCCTTTTCAAGCCATCTCATCATCAGGATTTTCATGTAGTCTCTCTCCTCGCCAGGTTAAGTTCTTAATTCTGATACCTTGCCTATTTTGTTCTCCTTCCCCTTAAGTATTTAGATTGTTCTGTGGTCAAGCCCACAGTTGTCATTGCCCACTTCTCCATCCTGATCTACTTCAGTTATTTTTACCATTTTATTTATAACTGCGACATTCCAATATTTCTCTACATTTATGTTATTCTGCGTTCTCTTTCATGTTGCTAGAAAGAGTCTATTGTCGGTTTTGTGTAATGCCAAAATGGTTTGCGGAAGTTGCAGCAAGCAAATTTTAAAAGCCCTGAAGTGGAATAAGATATGTAGGTTTTCTGTAAATGACTTTGTGAGAGAATTAAGTTGTCAGATTAAAGCAAGTTTCTGTTGAATATTTGCAACTGACACTTCTCAGACTTGTAAATTAGCCAGCTATGGGAATGTGGTTTCTTGCAAGGACTAAATGACACCAGAGTAAATGTCAGTGCCAGATCTAAATAAATGATATACTGGGGAAAGTCACTGGGACTTTTGTAGAGAAATGTTTCAGGAAACTGTATTCCCAACAGAGTCAATAAGCATGTGAAGAAGGCAGTGTAGTATTCTGAAATTCAGGAAAACTTAAGGTCTTGATGTAAGAACATTTAAAAGTATTAAAATTTAAGGTAATAACAGAGAAGATTGCCTCAGGAACACAAAAGAAGGAAGCTAAAGATAGGAGTGTCTCGTGAGAAACTTGTATGTAAGGTTTCCAAAGATAACACTTGTGCTCTCTGACATATGTGTAAACTGTGTGGCAGGGGGAGAAGATGCAGTGTGGTGGGGCTATAACCAGGACAGCTGTTTCACAGAGGGTTGTGGAAGTAGCTATGAGTAAATTGCAGATGAAAGTTACTGTGTATATAGTTTTTATACTGTCAAAAACAATCTCATCTATAAGCCTGCTAACATAGTTATGGGCTGAAAATCTGCACTGAGGAAAGAAATTCACAAATCTTTGATTTCTCTAGAAAAATACATTCAGTGCTCAACAATGGTCAGAAAATGCAAGTGTTGTTAGGAGGTACTAGCAAAGCAATATAAAGAAGGAAGGTATTGTATTATATCTACTGTATTATATCCTCTGAGATTCTAGTCATCACATTTCAAAAAGGTTGTGCCAATGTAGAAAAGATAGTAAAGAGGATGAGGAAAGCCCCCATCTCACATCAGTGTGCTGTGAATATCATTGCTGTCCAATTCCCCATGCAGTGAGGACTCCCAGTTTCGCTTGAATATTTTCTCTCTTATTTTGATTCTCAAGTCTTCCGCATCTTAGACATTTGATTAATTTATTTATTTTTCCTCAAGGCCTTAGTTTTTCATTTCAGTTTGAGGTTCTGAGTTCTGGTCATCTTACTTTGTTTCTTGGTATTTTCCACTGCTCAAGGCTGTAGATTGCAGTGATTTGATATTGCCACCTTGTTGATAAAAATCATGCTGTTAAAGCTGATTGTATGGGAGGGAATGCCTTCTGTCTCCCTTTTCTCATTATGTTTACTCACTAAATAAGATAATCTGCTTGAAGACATTTTACCTCTTTGTATCCTTATCATGGCAGAAACCAATATCTGCAGTACTTTGTCTTTTGGAAGATGTTCCCAGAAGTAACTAAAGTAATTCTGTAGCCCTCTTGCCTGTAGGCCTTGATGGGTTTCTGCATCTATGAGCTCTCTTCTAGATATAGCAGATTTACCAGTTTGTAACTTCTTAAATCTATTAGTAGCTGGACTTTCTTCACTGATTAAAGTCTGTTCCATGTGTTATGGTTCATACAGCTGAAAGTGGAACTTCAGGCATGCATATGCCCCTTGAGTTCAAGAATGCAATTCAGGAAATGACTGACTAAATTTTAAACACTTGAAAAGCTATGAATGGTGTGAATTTTTACCCCTGAAGGTCCTGCATCATGTAGAGTTCTGCTAGTGTGAATGCTCAGAGTTGCTAATGCAAAGCTCAAGTTAAGTCTCATGGTGCTTAGCTTGCATGTTGAGCCTGTTCGGGATCCTGAAGTAGCTGAAGCCCTTAAAAAGCCTGAACAAATAAATGTGGTTTGAACATGTTTGCAGGAGGAGGAAAGGATTAGGTTCAGCACTAAACGCAGAAGCAAAGGCTACTTTAATTTGAAGATAGATGTGTTTCAATTAGTTATACCCAGTGCTGTGGCAGGCCGTATGGCAGGTCGCAAGAACCTTCTGGTAAGTAATAAGGTTCCAGTTGGCCTTTGAAAAGAAAATGACAGGGAACACACTGCAGGTTACCAGAACAATTTGATGACCTGCCTGTACCTGCAAGGCACCTTGGGGTAAAATCTCATTAGGAAGCTGATAGTAATCCATGAGAATTTCATTGTGCTAATATCTGGATACTACTTGGATAGAACATTCACCCAGGAATTAGGTAGATCCGTGGTAAGTATTGTCCTCTTACGGGATTAGGAACTAGATTCCATATATTTCTGAATATAATTCTAGCCATTACATGGCAAAGCTGTGAGAAAAGCTAATTCAGATGTTACTCTGTCTGTTATGCTAGATGTCATGAGGAGCAGTCCTACCTGTCATTCTTTGCCCAGGCTTTGCTCAAGCTGATGGCATTAAGCCAGAGCTTATCAATTTTTTGTGAGGATATCAGCTAATAGTTGCTGGTCCCTGAATTTCTGTGACATGACTGTTCTTACATATTCATTCAAAATATTAGAACGTGAGAGCTTGGCTCAGGATAGAGGAAACTCTCATGAGCTGTCTGTTCAGATTAGAATCTCCACCTATACTTAATCTCCTTGAAAACATGGGGTTTGGGAAGCTAAAGAAAACTATGGAAATAAGGAATCTTAACTCTTTGATTTATTTTTTTTTTTTAAAAAAAAAGAGATCATATCTTCCAGGATGAGAAAATGGTTGTGCTTTCCTCAGAGTTGTAAGTAACCATTATTTAAAACTTAGCAACATATAATTTATCCATCACTTGGGCTTAATTTAACCTCTGCAGTAAAGCATTTGTGCACATATGTATGCATGGCTACCTATGATGGATGGCAAATTGGATGGCAAAATGATGTGCCAAGACAGAACACACCAAATAGAAGAATAACATAATAGCTTTCTTCTATTCAGGATTCTTTTGTGTGTGTGAAACTAAGGGATCTCAGATAGCCATAGCTCAGTTATTATATTATTTTTTTAAAAAATTATTTTGCAACTTACACCATTATAAGGAATAATTTGTGAAAGACATCTACTCTGATCAGTGATGGAAAGTGCTGGTGTTTCTTAATTTCTTCATTTCTAGATGTTGTCTTTCCAGTTTCAGCACTGGTATGTAATTTTGCTTGCCTTTTTCCCTAATCTTTTTACTGTAGTAAAAAAGTTGCTTTCTTGGAAGCAACCACAGAAAGAGGTACTTGTAGCATGATAACTAGAAAAATACGTAATTTTGGGTTACCAGGCAACTCATCCTCTGTTTCTTATTTTTTTACTTTTTCAGGTTAAACTGGTAAAAACTGCTTTTAACTATATTTGGAGTTCTGTAGTGTGGTTTCATTGATGGCTGTTTTACCGATAAGTTTGGGTTTTTTGTGTTATACACCCATGGGGAATCAAATTAGGAAATCACTTAGGTTAAAGCATTTTTCTGTTTCACATACAGTTGAATATTTCTACTTCATTGTTTTTACTTCAATTTAAGAAGGTGTAGTTACAGCCTACTAAAAATTCCACAAAGGTATAAATGATAGGAAATTATTTTATTAAAAAAATTTATTTCCAAAAAAAAAAAATCAGAAAATAGGATTCTGTAGCAGTAGTAGTAAAATTTATTTTTTCCCCATATAAAGGCTCATTTATTTTTATAGCAATTTGATGACACATCTGCTTGCTTTATTCAGCTGAAAAGAAAATGTTGGTTCTTGGTGTTTAGTAAAATTGCTTTGTTAAATTATTTTCAAAATCGTTCAACTTTTAACAAATGACATTTGATACTAACATTGGAAAGCAATTTCAGCTAATTAAGTAGATCCTTCTATAAACCATTGGAACATTAAGATGACAAACTGTTCATTCAGGGTTATTTTAATTGGTACAATTATTGTAATTTTGTTGCAATTATGTGTTGAGCTAAAAGCTTTTGTTTAAATCATTTGAGGGTTTTTTGTTAATATACATAAGAAAGAAAAAAAGAAGTAAAATAAAAACTGAAGATAAGCATTATCTGTCTACTTTTTCATTACAGTGCTTTAGACGAGTATCTATTCAGTTATTCTTTTTTAAAAGTATGTTACATGTTTTCAGCAAATCTCCAGCTATGTTAAAATTGAGCAAGATCATTTGAAATGTAACTTTTCTGGAAGGTTATTATGTTAATTCCAGTTTTGACACTGTTTAAATACCTTTTAATAAAAAGGTTGAAATTAACTTTTGAGGGATTTGCAAGTTGTATAAAAACTATTGATGTATTACTTTAAGGAGTGTAGCTCTTTAGCGATTATAGAAGTGAAAAAGCTATGGAAGGTGCCACATTCATCACTCTGGTTATAATATTCTCTGCAATCATCTTTTGCCCAGGCCAGGTTTAAATAAATCACTTCCTCTAAGTAGACAATTTAATATTCTTGTAGACCTCACAGTGAGGCATTACTTCTAAATATTTAACCTGCTTTTTTGTCTTCCAGTTTCCTTTTATTGCCTCCTACTTTAAATGCAAGGCACATAAAATTATTATGTTTCTTACTGTGCTAATAGTGTGGTATCCATGTTGTTAAAAGGCAACATACCAGTTTAGAAGTAGGGGATTGTTGCCCAACTGTCTACTAAGTAGATCTACATGAGGCAAGGCATAAAACAGAAGTAAAAAGAATACCAGAGGGCGTGACAAGTAAGAAGGAAGTTCAGATGGAAAGATATGGGGGGGGGGGGAAGGATTGAGGCAAAAGCTAATCACAGCAAGACAGAAGAATGTTTGTAGCTTTAGTTGCCTTTGTAATACAGAGTTATAGTAATATTTCTACATTATGTTCCAGATAGTTTTAAATGCTTACAGTATAGTTAATGTCCATTAATGACATCTCCCAAAAATGCTCCTGGGCTTACTTCAAATCTCTTCAAGCGGTTGATAGCAGTTTAGGGTGGAACATAGAAACTTCAAGTTTAGCAACACTATGAACAGTTTCAGGGAAGCAGACTTTAACCTCTGTAAGTCAATTCATGAGACTTGTGTGCTTGTGGGGAATTGATAAAATTGGGAAATAAAATCAGAGGTGGTGGCTTTTTGTGTTTGCTGAATGTTTTTGTCAGAAGTAGAATATTTTTTCAAAACCTGAGAATGAGGGAAAACAGTGTCAGGTAAGGTAATGAGCTGGAAATGAAAAAGAAAGCTATGTATTGCTAGTGGCCCATGTCCTGGCTCTTACCTCACAATAAATGCGACATAATCTACCTGTCAGGAAAAAAAGAGGAGCTAAAATTCTCGCTTTATATTCAGAAAAGACCAGTGTCTCATATTGCCATAAAAGCCTACCACTGAACAGTAGCATGCAATATCAGATTCTTTTGGAAGCCGATGCTCTAGTATTCTTGCAACAACTTGCTCCTGTGTGTATACATGAAACTCTCTCATTAGGTCAACTGTGTCATAAGAAGCTGCTTCAGAAAGCAAGATGAGGAATAGATCAGGTACTTCAAATGCTGTATAAAGGAAGTAATGTGTCTTTAGTACTGGTCAACTTGAATTTTGGTTATTAACCTATTAAAGCTAATGTAGTATAGCAGTTGTACCTTTTTGCCTTCCATTTCTTTGCATTTGCAACACAGATTAGTCTTTGACTTACTCTGACAAGTAGAATTCGTGCTTCTGTTAGTAAAGTGTTTGCTGTGGACCTTTGAAGAAGGTCCCAAGGTTTACCTGTTTGCTATGAATTACCACAGGAAAGAATCTTGTGCTGGAGACTTGGGTGAACCGTGGCCATTTCTGATGCTGGAGGACCTGCAAATATTTGCTGAGTTTCTGAAGTCTTGCAGATGGACGTATTGAATAAAAGAGTTCCTGCGTAGAGCCATAAAGTAGCTTTGTAACTGGCATTCAGTGATGAAATACCAAAGCAGAATAATACAGTATTATACTTCACTTGTGTGAGTGATCTTGTTGGGCTTGTCAGTTAGTGGGACGTAATTACTTTTTTGTTTATAGAGCACCCTTGAGCAGTCTTAGATTCTTCTGTGCTACTCTGTTTGCTGCTTTTCCATCTGCGTAATTAATAGGTTTTTTTAAAAACTCTTTTGCCTTCTGTAATGCAGATAGCAGTGCAGAGCTGTGAAGGAGCCCAAGCATTTGTAACTGTATTAACACTTCCTTTAATTATAAAGAATGCCAGTGTAGGGTGTATTCTGGAAAACTGCATTAAGAATAGGCCTTTTTAGTATGGCTCAGTGACAATGCATGATACTGGGTGTGGGAGATTAGTTTAATAAGTACCAATCTTTTAAGGTTCCGAATGTTTTTTCTTTCTGAAATGATCAAAAGCAGGAACACTCAGAAGAAATGCTTTATCTGCTATAAGTTGAATGTGCAGAGTCAGTTTTGCAAAGCAAGCTTTCCTGAATACCTATGCTAATAGGAGTTTTTAGGTAGTTGTTGCATCTGTTCAGTGAAGTCTCTACGGTTCAGTGTGCACTGAGGGGTTTCTAATTTTGTCTAGATAGATACATCAAACTATAGGTTTCTTTCCCTTGGTCTTTATTAAGATAAAACATTGATTCCCTTATGTTTTAGTATTGAGTGTGTGATGACTTTTTATTCCTGCCTTTATGCAAGTGTGTACATAAGAAGATACTCTTTTTCAAATAATCTGTTGCAAATTTCAGTTTGAAGTATGAGGACTTGGAGAGAAGACTGCAGGGCAGGCTGCTCCATGAGAGAAGGCAAGCTGGGAGCTGAGTCCAGCAGCAAGACAGGCAGGGTGTTGGCCTTGCTAGCAAGGGGTGCAGTCGTGCAGCAGTCAAACAAGAAAATCAGAGCACGTTTAGGGACAGTAACCAGGGATAGCAAGCAGCCCAGTAGTTTGCAGCCACAAGGCATGTTTTAGCTCAAGCCAGGAGGTCAAGCCAGTGAGTCAAGAGGCTGTACCCACAGTGAGCGGATGAAGGTAGTTGATGCTACTGCCATTTTACCACCACCTGGTTGAGTGGTGATGGACTGCATCATGTGGTGGCAGCCATCTCCTACAGTAGGTGGCAAATAGGTAAGCTGTGTCACGTTCTAGCATCTTCTATGCTGTGCTGGCAACATTTAGTCCTGGAGCCACTGGTGGACCATGGTGGTTATTTTCCAAGTCAGTCACAGAAGTACAAGATGAACATAAACTGGAAAAAATTTAGAGCAAATTTACGGTCTCTTGAATGGAAGATGATGTGTATGTACTTACACTAAATTATTTTTATCTGAGGAAAAAGAACACAGAAATAATCCATCATTGTTGGACTATAACTTAATCCACACAGAAAGCAGGTTTTAATTTTAGCTGCTCATGGAAAGGACATGTGCAGAATAGCGGAATGAATTTTTAAGGTTCTCTTCTGTCAATGTAATGTTCTGTTTTGGGCTCATTCCTTTTAAATGCAAGTAGTTTTTCATGGAAACAGTCACTCTGTAACACTGGCAGTTTTTGATGTTTCTGATTTAAGGAATAATTCTTCTGCCTCAGGAAAATCTAGCCCCAAAATGAGAATAGGGTGTTCACAGTGCTTATTTTTAGATCAGCGTGCTTATATTTTAGAAAAGTAGCTCTTAAAGTACTTTACATGCTAACCTTTTAATTTTTTATCTGAGAAGTACAGGCATGTATGATTTTTGTGGCTCTTTGCCAAAAGATTATCATTTACATAAATATTTCTTTCAAAGGCGTAGTTTAAGATATTGAGCTCAGGAGGTTAGAATAGAGACTTCAATCTGCACACCAGCAGTGGGCTATTGGCTTCTGAACAGTAGCTTTGTTCATCGTATTCAGAACACTGTTCGCATTCAGACTTAAGTAGAGCTGGCATTAAAATTCAGCTAATTTGTTTCATGTGATTCATCAGCTGTGTGTTTTATTTAAATCTATGTCACATTCTCTTTTGGCTTTTTATTTTGTAGATTTAAGTGTTGAAGTAGGCCATTCTTTAACTCTTCAGTCCCTGACTTAAAAAGTGACTTAATTTTAATTATGCCAGTATTGAACACTTGTCTAGAATACTCACAGTAAAAATGCATAACTAAAGTGTGCATTTGTGGGTTTGGGTTTTTTTTTACATTTCTAATGTTTGAATAAAATCATACACATTTGCAGTCAGTTTAGTTGCAGTTTTCTGTAAGACAAACCTAGGAGGGAGCTAAATATGAATGTAAAATGTAGAATTCTCAGGTTCCGACGAGTACACAAGTTTTACTTTGATCCTGCCAATGTTCTTTTTTTTTTAGCTTTTTGACCGTTTGCTCCTTGAGGTGAGGAACACTTTTAGCTCCTCTTAGATTTCTTTAAGTGGTGTTGGGAAACGAACTGGTTTTGGTTTCTGTTCTTTTCAACTAACCTACTTCTGGGTGTCAAGCTTGTCTTCTTACAGAAAGCACCACCTTTTATTCTGTTAAGGCTGATGCCTGTGAAGCCTTACAACTTCCCTAGGGTGGATAATTCCACTGCCATCCAGCTGACATCTCAAAATGACTTATAAGATCAGAATCTTTGTTAGAATAAGCTACACTTGGATTTATGCTTTATATTTGTTACATTTTCCAATGCTGTAGAAGTAACATCTCATTGTAAGTGAAGTTACTCATAGATAATGCTAATGACAGCATTGTATGGCAACATCCTCCATCTGTTAGGTTCATGGTCCATTCAGATATTTTCTAGTATAATTTGTAGGAACGTGGTAATTCTACTTTTAGTATGGGGCAAGATTGTCCTTAAAGATCAGATCAAAGGATTAACATACAGTTAAAATACATTTTTACTGTGGAAGAGAGGCACTTACTTCAGGTATCTACCATTTATCCCACTGATCCTCAATTATTTTCTTTTAACATTAAATTTTAAATATTCTGTGTCAATCTGCAAGTATTGTCTCTGAAATAATCCCATAATACATAAAATTCTACTTTTTATTGAGGATTGTCATGGTTTAAGCCCAGCCATAAATCTGCCATAATGTCTTTAGTTCACACATCCCCCTTCCCCCCTTCCTCCCCCTGCTCCTGGAGGCATGGGAAGGAGAATTGAAAGAATGTAACTCCTATGGTTTGAGATAAGAACAGTCCAGTAACCAAGGTATAACACAAACCACTGCTGCTACCACCAATAATAATAATGAAAAGGGAAATAACAATGCAAGAGAATACAACTGCTCACCACCTGCCCACTGATACCCAGCCCAATTGAGCAGTGATCTAACCCTTCCGGGTAACTGCCCCCATTTTATATAGTGGGCATGACGTGCTGTGTTATGGAATACCTCATTGGTCAGTTTGGGTCAGGTGTCCTGTCTCTGCTTCCTCCCGGCTTCCCCTCCTCCCTGGCAG
>JAOEHY010029524.1:0-16301 GCA_025447955.1 Psilopsiagon aurifrons | reverse complement strand
ATTGACTGCAACCACAGGTGATAGGTGGTTTTTGCCTTCCTTTGAGTTTTGACTTCCCTGTGAATTTATTCACTGTATGCTTTCTGTAATGTATTATTCCCTGTCCCAACTGTATGCTGAAGTGTGATTGATAATTGGAGATGTCTTGTTGTTGATGAGTGGCAGAACATTAACATTTTATATGTATAGGTAAGTTTGTTGGACTGGAATAAGAATGACAGTCAAAGATGGCACAACACCAATTCACATCACCTTAATCCAGCAGTTTCTGAAATCTCCAGGATCTGCCCCATGTGTTGTATTAGTCTCCAAGTGGCTGTGGTTCTAGATTCTCTTCAAGAGGTGTTGTTAGAGATTGGAAAGGCAAGAACTATGCATGGGTGATAGCTGGAACCAGTGGGTGCTAGTCAGTTCATCCTCAAGACTTGTAATAGTGGTGGTGAATTTTTTGAGCGTGGTTGGGGTGGTTCTTTTCCAAAATGCATCATATGAGGACAGGGTCGTCTTTGACTTGTATTCTAACACTGCAATGTAGAAGCTAGCTGGTGATTTATTGCTGGACAAATAAATGCGGAGTCTCAAGCACTAGAAATATAAAGTTTTAGCTGTTCACTAAGTGGTTTTAGAAGCTTCCAAGGAGAAAATCACTCAAAGATGAGGGAGTGGGCACCTGAGGTTAGAGGATAGATGAGTATTAGCTGAAATCCTGCTTCTGAAGAAGTGCTCTTGAAGCTCACTTGTCGTGCACTAGTAAATACTATGTGTGGCTTGTGAACATCTGGTATTTTCCACTGTTTATGAAACAGAAAGTGCAGAAACTGAATGAAGTGCGGTGGTTTTCAGGCTGAGGATGTGTGTGCAATTGAAAGGATTGCTGGTTCCAGCTGTCTTGCCACTTGAGCTGGACAGGATCTAGCAGCCACTCACCCTTCAACGTAGCTCTGAGCTGACATGCACTGAGGGAACACTAATCTGTCCAAAGCCCAGTGGAGTGTGGTAAATGCAGCATACTGACCCATTTTGTATTTAATCCTTATTCCATGTCTCCTGTATAATAAAGTAAATGTGAATGCTGGGAAGGGAGTGCGTTCTCCCATTTCCACAGTGGTTTGCACTATTGCGCCGTCATTCCATTGAATAACCATCAATAAACACTTTTAAAAGTCTATCTTGGAGCTTCTTTCTCTTGCAGTTGGGACATTGGCACTGGTTTGTGGTTCCCCCTGTAAGCAGGGTAGAAGACTTTACATCTGTTACAGCAGTCTCTCCTCCAGCTTCAGTTCTGTGCTCTCTGATTCTGAAGAATGAAACTAGTGAATTGCTTTCACTTGGACACACACACTCTGCAGAGCCCTTTGCAACAGCTGATGGCAGAAAAATGACTCCGATGACTCCATCAGTGTTGGGTCAGCTTTGACTGTTTGCCTGTTGCTGCAACTTGAAGTCTTTGCTGAGCCTGTAAGGTAAAACCAGGCTCGAAAGCAAGGAACCAGTGTGTGGTTCTGCTCCTTATTTAAAATGGTAGAGCCTGGGGCCTTGTGCACTGCCTGCTGCAGTCCTCTGCATGTCTCACCTCCACATACAAATTGACATGCTTATCTTAAAGGGAGCCTGGGTACAGTGTTTATAGGTTCCATCCTAACTCTGCCTGTTTTGGTCCTCTGAACACTGGCATTGAGGACACCAGTCCAGCTCGCTAGACTCAGCATGGCTGTAATTGCTTCCTTGCTTTCTCCTTTCTTTCCATCGCTGAACTTTGCAGTGGAGCTGCTGCAGGACCTATTTTTAACAGCAGTCTTGGCTGTGCTCCTGAGCATGAACCACCACAACTGCCATGGCTGCTGCTGCATCCTGGCACTCCCTGGCTCTCGGATGTGTTTGCTACCACTCGGAGCTGCCGGGAACTGGCTCTGGAAAGGCTGGTGCTGGCTGTGGGAGCCAGCCAAGGGATGCTGTGGCTGAGGCCTCTGTGAAAGGGCTCTCCTTGGGGACACTGGAGAGATGTGACTGATCACAGAATCCCGGAATGGTTTGGGTTGGAAGGGACCTTAAAGCTCCTCCAGCTCCGACCCGTGCCACGAGCAGGGACACCTTCCACTAGAACAGGGTGCTCCAGGCCCCGTCCAACCCGTCCCTGAGCACTCCGCTGTCCCCAGCACGTCACTCGCAGCCCTGGTTCTCTGTCGTTCGCTGCACACCGAGACCCGGAGCCGTTGCCGTTCCCGCTCCCGCTCCCGTTCCCGTTCCCGCTCCCGTTCCCTCAGCACCGCCCCCCGCGCGGTGCACGCTGGGCTCGCGCCTCTCCTCCCGCCTCCCGTCGTGCCCCGGGCGCGCCTGAATGGGGCAGACACAAGATGGCGGCGAACGCGAACCCCGCCGGCGGCGGAGGCCTCTCTCTCTTCGAGTGCCCGAGCTGGTGAGCGGCGGGACGGGACTGGGGCCTGGATCGCGGCTGCCGCACCGGGCACATCGCGTCTGCGTTTGCCGCTGGCTGCCCGCCGCGCTTGCCGCGCCGGGGGAGTGGCCGTGGGGCCGGGCCTGCGGGGCCGGTGCCGTCGCTGTCGCTGGCTGGGCCTGGCGGCGGAGCCGGGAGCAGGGCGCGTCCAGCGGCTGCCGCGGGTTTTGGCTGCTCTCGGCGAGGCTGCGGCTCTTCTGAGCTCAAGCAGAACGTGTGATGGGGTGAAGGTCGGTGTGCTCGAGCTGGGTGTGCAGCGCGAGAAACCCCTCGGCTTGAGGCTGTTCTGGGAGGTTATTGCGTTAAAAACTCGGAGCGAAGCGGAGTGTGGCAGCAGCAGCGTTAGGACCGTGATCGTGGTTGGGTTGGAGCCGTGGTTGGACGGGATCTGTGGAAATCAGCTGCTCCAGCCTCCTGCTGCAAGCAGCGCCTTGGCTTGGGTTACCTGGGTTTGATTTGTTTGATGCATTGCTAAATAGAGCTCTGCTGTGCCGCCGTCTTTGGGGGTCGGAACATTGATTATCCGGGGGCTGCGCTGTTGTATTTTAAATCACATAGGAAATGAGGCAACGTTAGGACTGAAAAGTGAAGCCTTGGTGTGAGCTGGCGCTGTATGTCCGTGCACAATTGCAGTCTTTAATTGCACAGTCATCTGAGGTTTCCCACAGATCCCCTACCTTTCAGTGCTGTGATGATGGTGCTCAGTGAATCTGCCTTATAATTTGACCTGGTTTAGGTCTTTTTGCTGGTAAAACCATCTCACCCTGTCAGAAGAAGGAATTGCTCGTGTATTTTAGTAGATCATTTGTGCTGAACATACCCAGTAAGAACCATCTCTGTGAGACAAGATGGTGCTCCATAAAATGTTGGCATGATAGAGTAGGTAACAAACAATTCTGGATGTTCAACATGATACTTGAAATATCTCTTGAGATACATGTGTTTTGTACAACAGTGTTCGCAACTTGCATTATATTCAGTGGTAAATCTGACTTCTGCCTTTGCAAGCTCTAGATTGAACAGCTGGAGAAGTAGAGTTTTTGCAGTGCTTAGTTGCAATTACTTGTGTGCTATTGCAGAAGGATTCCTAAATAAATACCCCCTGAAGGGAGGATTGTTACACCTGTGTCTGTGAGGGCCTCTTTAGTTATGTGTTTTTGGGCTTCTACTACGTACAGGGCAGGTCTTGCAGCCAGCCAGCCAGCTTCACTGTGCTGGTGCTGACCTGGTTTGGTTCTGAAGCACATCCTGTTGTGCTGAATGATTGAGACACGAGGACAAAGGGGCCGTGGGGAGATGATCCAGTCCTGGGTTTCACATGCAGGAGTTGGGAGGTTGTGGTCAGGTGCCAGGGTCTGGTTTGTTCTGACATTTCCCAGATTTTTGGTAACTTGCGTTTTGCAGCCTGGATGTCCTTGCGCTGTTCTAAAATCCATTCACTTCTATTAAATTTCCTGGTAAAGCTTTGTGTGGCTTGTGGTGGATCTGCTGAATTGCAGAGGCTGGCTCACAGTTTTAAAGTGTTTGCTTCTTTCAGGGCAACCCAGAGAGGATGCAGTTATGATACTGAATTGAAAAACTCATATGGAATGGAATCAGTATTGATACTGAGTGATGGGTCTTTCCCAGCAGCAGGCTTGGACCAGTAATATTGTTATTTGAAGTAGTGACTTCCAGAAAGTCTCAGTGTAAACATATGTTGCAGGATGCTTGATGCCTTACACAGCACCCGTAAGTCTTCTCTTTAGATAGCAGTGTAGATCCTGGTACAGAGAGCTTTGGGTGACCAAAACCATGGGCTTGCAGAGAGGCTTTGTGGTCAGTCACAGCTTCTTCTGTAGTGAATTAGCTTCAATGTCATCAACTTGTATTAAAATCCAAACCAGAGCCTTCACTTAACTGTTTTTCTGCCTCTAAGCAGATCTGGCTTGGAGACTGCAAACACCAATTGTATGAGAAATAGATCATAAATGTAATCAACAGAAATAGCTTTTTTTTTTCCCTTGCCTTTAAATTGCCGTATTTTTGAGGTTTGCCTTCATCAGTGTACTTGTTCTTTCCTAATGTGATTAGCAGTTTAGTATCCAGTCTCCAGAAAAGACTTCCACTCTGAAATTCAGAGTTTTCATCAATTCAATTTCCAGGGTTTAAGTTCTGGCTTTGGTTTAGTTTTTGTACTATTAGAAGGTACTTCCTCAGAGTCCATGGAACATGTTATTCTTTCTTTTCCCGTGTTTCCAACAGTTAAACTGGCTCGAGACAGTGACGAATGACGAAAGCTGTCTGCATAGTGCTTGTTTGTGCCAGAACTTGTGTATGCATTCACTGTAATTCCTCCCTAAGTGTTGGCAAACACATGGGCTGTGCATTTGAAATGGAAAGAAAGGTGTTGCAAATCAAAAGTGGGCCAAGCCATGACCTTAGAAAATGTCTTTAGATAACAATGACATAGCATGGTTTTATGAAGAGTTTTGCTTTGCTTCTGAGCTGGTTTTAGTGAGTAAAAGTAGTTCCTGTGAGGTACAAATGGGCTGGGGTGTAGTTTTGGGGTGACCCTCAGATGTTTAATGACCACTGTGCTTGTTTTGTGGTCTCACCTGCATGTGGGATGGTGAATCTCAACACACCACAAGTTGGGAGGTTGTTCTGGAACGTACCAGCATTTGAAGTAGGATGTTTTAAAGGTAACAATGATTTCAGTTGCTTTGAGCCAACAACAGGCTATTCCTGGCTGGGATTTTACACAAGTTTCTGGAGGGGATGAGCTTTAGAGTTCTGGAAGTTCCACCCTGTCCTTGAAGTTGCACATGGAGATGCAGACAATAGGCACACAGGCCAAGATTTTTAGGAAGAAGCTAAATTTAGGCTTTTGAATCCACGTTTAGAAGCCTAAATAATTGACCTAATTTTAAACTAACACAACACAATTCAAGCTGTCCTGTCTATATCTTTAATAGCTACAGCTCAGATTTTCTCTTTCAACTGGATATGACTGAGTCAGTGCTGTTGGAGAAGGCACTGATGAAAATACTGAGTCTGTTACCTGTGCTTAATAAAGCTCAAGTCAAACCGAACCAGGTGCCATAGGGAAACAGTGACCTTAGTCTGGGCCAGAACAGGGCTTAAGCTGTCTCGTAAACTAAGACCAACACTGGTTTTCAGTGCATTTTAAAGAGGGACGGTATTGGGGAACCCTCCCTTACAGCTGAAGGGAAAGAGCAAAATATATGGGATGGGAATGAAAGGGTTTGATCAGAAATGCAGGGTGGAGATCAAACTGTCAGAATAACAAGGCTGTGGAGCAGCTTTCTGGTAGGCATAAAGGTCAGTCTTCTCTTTCCTTTGATTTCTACACTTCCAGCATACCTGTTCTCTGAAAAAGTAGGAATAATCTTACCAAATAATCATTGCATTGTTACTCACTACTTAATATTCATTCTATTTAATTCAGTGCTGTTGGAATTCATTTTTTAACGCCACAAACCCTGTAGTTCTAATAGAATATTTATGGCCCTGCTCTCAGGAATTAATTTTTGTACACAATTTCCAAATTTCACTGTATTCCATGGAGACTTTGCTCCTGAGTAAGTAACCAAGGGAACCAGTGGGAACCAGTAGAATCGAGTTCTGTGTGGAGCTGCATTGTAACAAGAAAACATACATAGCGCCAAGGTGAAGTTAGGCAAATGCTTTAATACAAATGGAATGCTTTGTTCAGTTGAAGCAGCCACGTCTCTCATCAGAAAGCTTCCATAAAATACTCCTAAAACACAGTGCAATTGTTTTGTGTTCAGGATAAGCTGTAATCACCAGGCTTGAACCATGAGCTCTTTGAAGTCTATTTCTTGCAACTGGAAGTTTGGTGGGAATTATTGTAATGCCTCTAAGAGCAGAGGGAATCATAAATGCCTCCCATCAACCTGCATGCGTTTGTAAACAATGGTGGGCTCTGTGTTGGCAGAACGCATCTGCAGGGAGAAGAAGAAGATGATGAGATTTTTGTATTTTCCCCCCAATAATCCTGCTTACATTTGTGTAGATTTGGGCTGTAGCTCTAATAGGGTATTGGCTCTAACCCTAATAAACGTTCTATGAAATGTTTTGATGCTATATTTTCCTTTCTCTGTTTTCCAGGGCAGGGAAGCCACCACCTGGCTTACATTTGGATGTAGTCAAAGGAGACAAACTCATTGAGGTATGAAAATAGGGTTTGTGTGTATTGGGTAGATCATGTTCATAGGCATCAGCAGTAGAACATTTTCCAGCATTTTCAACATTTACTCATAAGTATTTAGCTTCTCTCTAGTATTCATATTGTTCACATCAGTTTATTTTACCCTGAAACTTCAGAATGAAGAGAATTCCATCAGTTATCGTCTGATTAGATGCACTGTACAGGAGTACAAAACTGCCCTGCTCAGGTAGCAAAGAGTGACAGTTGGCTTCCTGAGCATTAAACCTGTCTTAGAGAGAGTAAAAGTAAAATGCTTCCAAACTTAATTTTGGAATAAAGTTGATATTTGTTTCCTACGAGATACTTACAGAGTAGTGGGACTGCATCAGGGCTGTCCTTCACTGACTCTTTCTAGGCACTATAGCATTCAAACCCTTTGCGTTGTGTTTGTCTTCAATCCATGGGCCATGGATTCTGCTCCTCCAGTTCTGAAACATGCATGTTCAGAATCAGTTTCAGAGATCAGAGAGCTACAGTAGGCTGCTGCTCATCTCAGCCTTCTCACTGCCATGCCAGCAGCACCAGCTGGGTGTGGGTTGTACTTGGCACTGGGTTTTCCAGTCTTCCTTTCAGGCCGTGTAATGAAATTCAGTGAGCAAAGCCAAATGGCTTTGTGACTTTGGGGGTTTTGGTGTGTGGCAAGTGGCCAGACATAATGCAGCCTTCCCACCTGGGAGATTGATTCTGTAAGATGAATTTTCTCTTATCATGTTTCCTGTGGATTCTTGAGCTTGGAGAGAGAGCTTTAGGATGTAAGGGTTTACATGGACTTCTCTGCTAAATTCATCCTCTGGTGCTCAGCAAATGTCTGTCACAAGAGTCCTGGTTAGGACTGAAAAACAAAGCAGCCAAATGCCATATGGAAGCTGAGGGCGCACCATTGCTTTTGGTCATGGATGAGCAAAGTTGGTGTTGATAAATGTCAGGAGGCGTATTGTGCTGGTGATGTCAGGCTCCGAGGCTCTGCTGGCCAAAGCTTTCCTGAGGCCCAGGCTGGCTTGGCAGGGAAGCCCTAGTGCACTGTTCCATGCAGCTTCCATGACTGCTTGTTTGGCTGCCTTGTGGCCTTACACGGTGTATTGGTGATGAGTCCTGTAGATTGCAGTGTTTACATCAAACAGTGAGCTATGCTCATGTCTGGGAGCTGTGCAACACATAAACAGTATTTAATGTGATCCATCTCTTTCCCTGTTTGGTACATGGGGCAAATGGTTTTTCAGTTTTGTGTTTTTATGGCAAGAACATTCTTAAATCTTCCTGGATTACTGAGCACTTGATACTAACCAAGCCATCCGTATCCCAGGCCTTGTGCAGAGGTCTGTGGTATGCCATGTGATTGCTGGGTCTGAAAAGTGCTACATTAAAACAAGCCATGAAGTGTTTAAGCTCAGTGTGTGAAGAAAGACACTGGGTTATAACTCAGAGGCACAGAAAATTTTGGAAACTTATGTTGGGGTAAAGGAAATAAAATTATTTTCCCCTGTTGATTTGTGGCAATATTTCCAATTTATCAATTCACTTCTGTATTTGCACAGTCTCTTGAATGCTGCCAAGTCAAAGACAAAGGGAATGGCTTTAACCTACCAGAGGGGAGGCTGAGATGAGCTCTTAGGCACAAGTTCTTCCCTGTGAGGGTGCTGAGGTGCTGGCACAGGGTGCCCAGAGAAGTTGTGGCTGCCCATGACAGGGGTTGGAGCTGGAGGAGCTTTAAGAAAATGAGGTTCATGTGCTTTTTTTGCTTGGAGATAAGGCAGAGGAATAGAAATACTGTATCTTATTCCAGGCTGTCTCATTTTCTGCATGACTTTGTAGTGCTACCAAATAAGGGGCTGTTTAGGTGCTCATAGTGTCAGTCTGACAGCTCGAAAAACCCCCAAACCAGCTACCTGTAACTAGTCTGACACATCAGGTCTTTCTAGCTGAGCAAAACTAGGAGCTAACAACGGAGTGACATGAATTCTGCTGCCAGAGTGGGAGATCCTTCCTCATCGCACAGTCCTAGTGCCCGTATCAGCCCTTTGCTGGGGTGTGCATCTGCCTGAAGGCAAATTGATTCAGTCCAGTACAGCAGCAGCAGACTAATGCAGCAGAAGAGTGCTTTGGAAGCTGAGAACACTGGGACTTCTCCATATTCAGCTGCTCTGGTTTTACAAAGAGAAGATTTGAGTTTCTCTCTTTATGTGTCAGACTAAACTGAAATATTGATGAGCTGTTGATGCTTTGTTTAGAATTTGCTCTGTTTATTCATATTCTTGATTTTTTTCAGGAAGATCCACAAGGTGATAGGAGTCTAATGCACTTCTCTGTTTGATATTCTACCTCAGAAACTCATCATTGATGAGAAGAAATACTATCTCTTTGGGAGAAATCCAGATCTGTGTGATTTTACCATTGACCACCAGTCTTGCTCTCGGGTCCATGCTGCCTTGGTCTATCACAAGCATCTCAAGAGGGTTTTCCTCATAGATCTAAACAGCAGTAAGTAGCGTGGCATTTAACCAGATAGAACCACAATATTTTAGTGCTTAAGCATTCCTGAATCTGAGACATTTTTTCCTTTGTGGTAGTTGTTTCACTGTGTGGATAGGTGACTGTACTCTGAAATAGCATCCTAGGGAAAGATCGAAACGGGTTTGGAGCAAAGAAGTGATTGCTCCAGTGAGTTTACCTCTGCTTCACTTGGTGTTCACATTTCTAGACAAGAGGCTAAGGGAGAAGAGGAAAGTGACTTGGCCTTCCCAGCAAAATTTCATGGAGCTTTCTTTGCTGAGGGTGGTTTCCCAGGATCTAAACCCTCTTTTTTCCACTGAGGTACTGATTCCAAACATGGTACACTGGGACCTACAAGAATCCAAAAAGTAAATGGGTGTTTCCATGAGTTTTTTTGGGACCTCTCGTGTGAGTTATCTTAGTTCATGAGATGGTGGGTCATATGTACGTAGCTCATGTGTTCAGAATACCTCAGGGACTTGTATCTCAGAGCAGCCATGTAGTTTCTGAACTTCTCAAGACTTGAACTTGAATATTTTGAGCCCAAGCTGGTGTCTAACAGCCTATTTTGCATTTTGATGTTCTCAGCACATGGCACATTCTTGGGTCATATCCGTTTGGAACCTCACAAACCCCAACAGATACCCATTGACTCCACGGTTTCATTTGGTGCTTCTACACGGGCGTACACGCTGCGGGAGAAGCCTCAGACGCTTCCATCAGCAGTTAAGGGAGACGAGAAAATGGGCAGCGAAGATGAAGAGCTCAAGGGCTTGCTGGGCCTGCCAGAGGAAGAGACAGAACTTGACGTGAGTGCAGTGTCACGCTGTACCTAGATGGTGTTTCTAGCTAAACAGATAGCATTCCCTTTTGTTTGTTTAGGTTCAGGTTCTTCATTTCAGGCCTTGAAGGTGGTCTAAGGTGTCTTCTGCCGGCAGATACACACAAAGTGTCTCATTCTGTTGTGATCATGCAGCTCCCCAGAATCAGCTGACCTAAGAATCCTCTTCCAGTGGTCTGCTCACAATGGCTCTCCAGGGAGTTACACACTCCCCAGCTACCCCAGGTCAAGGATGATTTCCCACAGCTCCCCATTTCCCAGTAGCTGAACGCTGCCCTGTTTCCTGCAGTTAACTACAGCAAAAAGCAGCATATGTGGCATTCACAGGATTGTTGAGGTTGGAAAGAAACTCTCAGGATCATCTAGTCCTGTCCTCCGGCTAAGCAAGGCCACCTACAGCAGGTTGCCCCAGGATCATGGTCAGTCGTGTTCTGTGTCTCTGCAGGCAGAGACCATAACCTTTCTGAGCAGCCTGTTGCAGCGCTGGAGCACTCTTTCTTCCTATGGTTCTAAAGTTGAAACTAAACAGTGTGCTATGGATTTCTGATACGCGCAATCACATGGTTAAATGAAACTTCATACATTAGTTACTTAAACTATTTCTTCTCCATATTTATCATTAGAACCTGACAGAGTTTAATACAGCCCACAACAAAAGAATTTCCACGCTAACCATTGAGGAAGGGAACTTGGATATTCAGAGACCAAAAAGAAAACGGAAGAACTCCAGAGTGACATTCAGTGATGACGATGAAATCATCAATCCGGGTAAGTAGTTTGCTTTAGTCTTCAGTTGATGCCCTTAAGGCCTCCTTTCCAGTGTTCTCTTAGGGATTCCTTCTGGCTGCATATGGATAAGAAGAGAAATTTGGCAGTCGATATTTGGGATCTGCTATTTTAGAGAAGCTGCCACATAACTTAAGTCTTTGACTTAATTTAATACCAGCTGGAAGACCCATTTTGATGTAGAAGGTTATGCAGTTCAGTGCTCAGAACAGCCTAATGTAAACAGCAGTCTTCTGCATTACAAAAAGGATAATATTTCAGAGTTTTGGAGCCTGTACCTTGAATTCCTTTAACTGCTCCTTCAAGGTTCCCCCAAGGGCTTCTGGGGATGGCTGCTGTGCCTTTGAGCATGTGCAGGGGCTTGTCAGCTGCAGCTTTCAGCCCACAACTCCACTGTGATCAGTGAAAGCCACCCGTCTGTATGTTCACCTCCCTGTTCTCCTCTGGAGCTGGAAGCTTTTCTTACCTGATGAGCCCACCTGGAACCAAAGCCACTAGGTGTCCTCCTGGCTCCTGTCTTCGTCTGGGCATGTTTGTGCTTCCTGAGCACCACTAGGCTTGGAGAAAGGCCATGTACCAGTTCCTCATATAGGCCCCTTCACTTGACAGATGCTCTTGTCTCTTCCTGTATTCTTACTGAAGGCATCACTGTTCTTGCTTTTGCAGAGGATGTGGACCCTTCTGTTGGACGTTTCCGGAACATGGTACAGACAGCAGTAGTCCCTGTTAAGGTACAGAGTACCTCAGTTTTCTAATGAATGCATTACATTGATGAACTTGTGATTGATTACATGAACTCACTTTATGGCTTACACCATAAGAACATAATGTTCTGTGGTGAAAAATGTTTTATTGTTAGCAAGTCATGTTCATGTTTCACAGTTGTACTCTTTTTAGTAGATTTGACCATTTCCCTTCAAATCCAGCTTTTGCTCTTTAATAACCCATGGGGTCAATGGCAGTATTTTTTCCCTCACAAAAAGAAACACTTCCCAGAATTCCAGTACTGTGGTTCTAGGCATTGGTTAAAATTATGGGAAGTGTGGAAAATAGAAAGTAAAACTGAAAGGTTGTTTAAATCCTTTAAGTGGTGAAGATTTCCTAAGGTTGTCTACTAGAACCAGCAGGTTTTAGACTTTGCTCCAAGCTGAAAGTGTTACCTGTGCTATATTTAACTTGAATATTTGTAAAGCTTCAGGGTAGCTAAGTAACAGTGTGAGAGCAGCTTCACTTGTTGCTGGTATGCATGAAATAATGTGTGTGGAAAAGGATACTTCTACGTAAACCCCAGGCTGCAGGAGATCCAGATGATCAGAAGCTGGACAAAACCACCCAAGCGATCTAGAAGTTGCAGTTTGTTACTGGGGAGAGGAGGGTCTGTGTTACTGACTAAAGACCATCCCAATCTCGTGTTTAGGACAAGCTCAAGACTGCCAGGTGTGTACAGGAGGTAAAGAAGTGCTCAGACCTGATCTAAGTTCAGCTTCTGTCACCCCTTCCTGCATTATGCACCTTTAAGAGTTTATTATTAAGTGGTTTTCAGAGAAACCCAACAGAAATCTACTGGGATGTGGTCTGTAACCACTTTGCGTGGCTGGTCAAGGTGCCTTT
Organism: Psilopsiagon aurifrons; assembly: GCA_025447955.1. Taxonomy (NCBI): domain Eukaryota; kingdom Metazoa; phylum Chordata; class Aves; order Psittaciformes; family Psittacidae; genus Psilopsiagon; species Psilopsiagon aurifrons. The sequence continues at coordinate 3,884 of JAOEHY010029524.1, read as the reverse complement.
TGGGGGCCAGTTTCTACAGCTTGCTTATTTCATGTATTCTGACTAATGCTTTAAATACTTCCATCTCCAGAAGAAGCGGTTGGAGAATGCAGGCTCCCTGACCACAGATGATTCTGCATCGCGACGGATGCAAAACTTCCCCTACAGCGGAGGATTGTACGGGGGTCTACCTCCAACCCACAATGAGGCGGGGTCCCAGTCGCACGGTGGCCATGGGACAGCACTCATTGGTGGCCTGCCAATGCCCTACCCCAATCTCGCCCCAGATGTGGACTTGACTCCCGTTGTGCCCTCAACAGTCAACATGAACCCAGCTCCGAACCCTGCTGTCTTTAATCCTGAAGCTGTGAATGAACCCAAGAAGAAGAAATATGCAAAGGAGGCATGGCCAGGCAAGAAGCCAACCCCTTCCCTCCTGATCTGAGCTGGGGTTTGTGGAGTGAGGGTGGGAGTCACGGACTCCAGAAACTGTTGATGTGCAGTTATCGTCTTTTTAAGGTTTCAATGTCCTAACCAGATGTAATACCAAGATTGAAGAAGTGAAACATCCTTTAAAGATCTGTCTTCAAATGTTTTTATATGTCTGTTAAAAAAGAATTACAGCTCCCATCTCCTTTTGAACAAAAATATCTGGCAGCCTTTTCTTAGCCATTACTGTCCCCAGAGGTCTTTACTCTCAGTTTTGATCCAGAGGTTGAAGGGGCAGCATTACACAACTTAAGGGCACACATTTATGGCATGACCCTGCAAATCCATGTTTGGAGGCGGTGTGCTCACTACAAGTCGTGTTGTTGCTGCTGGACTTGCATGTTGCAGGTCAGCTCTAGCAGAAGTGAATGGTTGTGGGGCCAAGCCTTTCGAAATCCCATTAATAGGAGTTCTAAAACTTGCAAAGTATAGGTCAGCTTTTATTTTGTACATTTTCCAAACCCACCAATGTGTGGGACATTGTTGGGGGGGTTTTGTATTACTTTAGTTTGGCTACAGCTTTGGGTTTTTTTCCACCTCAAACACTACAGCATCCCATTAGTTCATGAGGACGTGGAGTTAATGGACAAAAATAGATGGGTTCTCCAAGCTGTGACTCAGTATTGTGGTGTTTGGAGGACTAAAGGAGTGCACACATGGATGGGAGCTTGTGTTGGTGCTGCTGGGCATGGGAAGCCTCAGAGCATTTGAGAGGTGGGTAGACACTGCCTATAAATAACCAAGTCAGGTTGATCTTACCCCTGTGATAACTTAAGGTGGAGTTACAGGGGAAACCAGTTTCTTTTAAACCCAGTGGCCCTTTTAACGTATATAGTTCCATTTGTATTTGCAAATGGTAGTTGTGAGCTTGGAGAATGTGTGAAATGCAACGAGACACACACAAAAACGAGCAGCCATCGGCATGTTTAACAACTAGAACCACAGTCTGCTGGTTTGGCCACTAGTAACAAGGGATGAGAACATAATGCTACTTAGAGCTAGAACGTCAGTTCTGAGTAAAGAATCTGCCTCACCTTCAATAAAGCAGTGCACAAATTGGTTTCATCACATGACATTTTTTTGACTACTTCATCACTTTGTCCTATTGAATGAAGTAAGCTTGATCTGGATTGTTAATCTGGCACTTCAGATCCTCAAGTTTAGATTTCACCTCCTGATTCACATGTATTCGGACACGGTATCTTTATATCAGGTAAGGCCAGAGCTCTGTTTTGCCTGGATGTTTTTTTACATTGGATAATGCAGTTCAGCTTTGTGGTGACACTCCTCTGGGGATTTCTCCAGGAGACATGCACTGCAATGAGAGCCGTGTGCCCAGCTCTTCATTCCATGCAGTGCTGTGGCTGCCTGACCCAAGTTGAGATGTGCACATCTGGTGGTTGCTGGAGCAGTGTGACACTGCCTCTGGTGTGCTGCGTGCATGGGACCTGATTTGGACACATGCTCCAAAATCTGTGTGACTTCTGCGTGTGCAGAGTGATTGCTGTCATGTTCCTGAGCTAAAAATTCACTGAGAGCTACCGCATTCCCAAGAGTGATGGCTTTAGAGGCTGGTTTGTCCCCATCCTTGCACCGTCTAGCTCAGGCAGTTAGATGGGTGAACACAGGACCTCTCCAGGTTAGTTGTGCTGCTGTGTTGAGTTGCTATTGACTATGATTCAGTCCTGAAGACATTCTGCTTCCAGACACACCATGTGGACTCTGAGAATCTTTCTCCTTTAGTTTTGCTGCTTCCTGGTACGTAGAATTGTCTTTTTCCAGCCAGTCTGCTTTACGAAGGCAGCTCTAGGGTAAGACTAGTTAGGGCAAGTGAAAGGTGAGCAGGTTTTCTTCGGGGTTTGGTTTGTTTTTTCTTTTGGGGGGGTGGTTTTTGTTCTTTGCAGGTGGCTCTTTGCAAGGTTTTTCTTGAAGAGGGAAGCTTTACTGCTCATGGCTTTTCAAGCTCCTCTCCTCTCTGGGTTTGAACAAGCTCTCATTATTTTAGAGCTTACGGGACACAGCTGGTACAGGAGGGGACAGTGTAACATCTAGGGGCTTTGTACAGACGTTTGTACACTTGTGTAATATGTAATAGGCCTTTTCACACTTTCTGTTGAGCTTTTTACCTGTAACCTTTACTATGTTGTAAATTAAATGCAGATTTTGCCAGTTTGGACAGTAGTGTGTTCGTTCCCAGCCCGCACTCCCGCAGCTGAGGCTGTACCTTTATTCTGTGGCTTATGGATGGATTTGTGCCGTGGCCAAGTGCTGCTGTCACTGCAGGTCTTGTTCATGTGGCTGGCTCAGGATGCAGCTCTTAAAGCTGCTGCAGCTCCTCTGCTCCTGACCTGTTCTGCTGCCTGGTGCTGCAGTACACAAGAGGGACACTTAAGAGTGGATTTTAAACAGCAGTTGCCTTTGTTTTCTGAGTGAAGTTCTACCAGCTCCTGGCATAGTGCTCCCTCCACAAAAGTTATTCTTTAGAGCCCAGCTTTGCTTTCTCATTGCCCAGATTGCTGCCTCTGGCATACAGAGGAGCATTGGATCACTGTCCTCTGTCACACTGGGTCTGGAGCTCGTCCCAGCCTCACTGGGGAGAGCTGCAGAGAAAACCTGGGACCTGGTTAAAGGTGCCTGCAGCGTAGGGTTGAGATACTGAGGCTGTAGATGAGCACTTCTCAATGCAGCAATATCCACTGGGCAGTTTTGTTTTCGCTACTGTGTCAGCTGGAGGCTGAATCTTCACAAGACGTGCAAGCTGCTGATGTGCCATAGGTAAAAATAGTGGGTACAGGTCGAGCTTTGTGGTCTGATATTTTGTTGGTGTGGTTTGCAGCTAATTTCCTGCGTTAAAGGAAGGGAATCTGCTTGCATGGTAATCTGAAGCACTCTGCAATGTGGAATGCAGAGATGAGAACAAAGAGGTAAAGTCTGCAGCTCAAAAGACTGAGCTAGAGTACTGGTAGTGTTTTCTGGGCCCATTTGTCCTTGCAGCATTACCTGGATTGTCATTGTAACCCCTCTTCAATCTTGGTTTAACAAGGCTGCAGCACCCAGCAGGTATCCCAGGAGCTGGTAACGCACTGACGTAAGTTGTTCTATTCCCAGTGTGCTGTGCAATAAGGTGCCCATGCATTAGAGACATGCCTGAAACAAGGACTTCTTGGAGAGGAGGTGTCTTTTCCCTGAGGCCTTTTTGGAGGGCAGGAAAAGCTTCCAGCACAGAGCAGGTGAGTGTGCGCGCCTCTGATCGTACCAAGTGCTCCGAATCACTCAGGAGGCAGCAGTGCAGGAATGCTCCAGCCACACCGTTGGGCTGCAGCAAGAGCTTCCCTCACCCATGGAGCTTGATTGCTCTTCCCTTGTTTCTGCTGAGTCAGCAGCCAAGGAGCAGCTTCGTGCTCTGTGAGACCTCA
>JAOEHY010029523.1:0-59962 GCA_025447955.1 Psilopsiagon aurifrons | reverse complement strand
GCTGCTCAGTGGCCACGCCTCCCATATTTCTGCCCTCTACCTCTGCGCCCCTTATCACATCTTTCAAAGTGCAGGTCCTTGAAAGCTTAATTACTCTGAATGCTGGGTTACTTCCCTGCTGCAGCAGCTCCCTATGCTCACTCATCCCCTGACTGCACATGCGCTAGCGGTGGTGCAAAAGAGAGGAAGGGGACATGTAGCTGGAATAGAAAGACAGAAATATAGATATACCGAAAAAAGGACAAGTGTATGGTAGCTGAGAATTACATCAGTTTAAGCTGCCTTGGTACAATACCTTCAGGCTTCACTTCTCTGTACTGAAAACTTTAGAGCTTATTTAATCTCATCTCATGAAACCTTTCCAATCAAACCCTTTTCTTCAGTTTTTCCAGTTCATGTGTTGTGAAGAGCTGTGATGCTGTGATGCTTTCAGTCCCAGAACGAAGATGGCCAGAGCCACACAAAGTGCCCTTGCATTGCCTGCTTTGGCCTCTGGAAGACCTGAGGCCTGTGGCATTTGTGCCAGCCCCACGGGGATGTCTCAGATACCCTCCAGCACTTCAGATGGCACCAGACACTTCACATTGGCAGTCTCAGTCAAGCTCAGAATGACTGACAGTTTTAGATGCAAATTTTTATCTCCTACTATAAGATTTATGTTATTCCTGAGCCAGTAACCTTGATATTATTGAGATATTCTCGAATTAAAAAAAAAAAAAAAATCTGATTTTCTACCGAGCAAACACAGTGTTGAGAACTGTTGGAATGTTTTGCTGCACAGAATAAGTTTCCATTTCTTGAACTGTGCAATTGGCAGCTACAGAAAACACTGTCTCTAAGAGATGTACTTTAGCAGCAAGATCCGAAGGGGTGAGCATGGTCAGTGCAGGCAGAACATTTGGTGACTGAGGTGACTGATCTAACGGCCTCTGATGTATTTTATTGTGTGAAAAGTACAGATTTTGGGAAGTGGATTTTCAATCACAGTAACAACTATGTACTGGATACTAGTGAAACCTTTGCATTTTACCCTTCCTCTTCATCCTACTATACTTTCTATTCTTGCTTCAGTACAACATGGCATTCAAGCTTTCCCATAAAGAAAAGGCTTTTGATTTTATTTTTTTAACACAGGCAAATAACCTATTTCCTAACATATTTTTTTTTCTTTTGGAAAGACAGAAACTGCTTTTGTTGCAAGTTAAAAATTCATCTGAGGCAAACATCTAGCCTGGAAAATTTCAGCTAAATAATTACAGCTTGGCAAAGACATAAGCAACCGAAACTAATGTATTATATTAAAAAATGTTAAGCAAACTTAACCAGAGCTCTTGTCTATAATAAAAATGTAAGCAGACATACATATGTATATACTGTGCTATTTTCTTATGTATGTAATGAATAATGCAGTTCATTATTTTTGGAACTGTATCATTTGCAGTACTCTTTCAAGCCAGCTCCTGAATTCAATGGGGCTCATTGTATATGTAAAGTTTAATACATGCATAACTCTTTTACAGGATCATATTCTACAATATTAATGTGGTATTCACATTGTGAATTTACCTGCTGAAAAATTCAGAATATTTTAAAATATGGCTGCACACATACTCACAATTAAATTACAAACTCCAGCATTCTACATTTTTGTGCTTTCTTTGTGTAAAACAGTTGTATTATAGTCAAAAAAAAGACATGTAGCTCCGGGTTTTTTTTTTTCAAAAATAAGTTGTTGTGGTTTCGAGTCTTTTCAAACAAAGATTTTACATTTTGCTTGTTTATGGAGTATTTCAAGAGCTGGGTGCATGAATTGTCTACTGGCAAGGTTGAGTGGCAGCCCCAGTTGCTGTTGTACTGAGGTGCAGATGTTCTGCAGGCTGGGTTGGGGCCTTTGTTGACTTAGCTCTACTTGAATAAAGACCTTTCCCCAAGCAGATACTCTCAAGTCTGTTTTATGACCTGGAGTCTGATCTGTTTAACTCTCTTGACTTAAGTTCAAGGGAAAACTCAACTCTAAGCATGGATGGACAACTGAGACTGGGATTGGTGCTGAAGTTATGCAGAATACAATAGTGAACTTATTTTCAGAAAGCCACAACTTCCAGCCACTTTTCAAAAGAAACTTAGAAGAGCTAAATATAATAAATAAATACAATAAACATAATAAATGTCACAGTTCATAGTGACTCAGAATTCTCTGTACAAAGCATTTTCAGATAATGGAAATAGGTGAGTACTGGGAAAAGTTTTTTATTTTAGAAAAGCAAAAATGCAATTTTTGAGGCTTTGCAGTCATGCTGAAATCATATTAAGGTGAAAACAAAAATAAGAGGGTGAAGAATTACACAAAAATAATGACTAACAACAGGTCTTTAGGCTGTGAAGTTTATTTCAAATAGAAATGTTTCTATGTCTATTCCTCAGTTAAAGTAGTTTCTTAGCATTTAGGTATTTCCTACCGATTTCTGACAGTGGTCAGAGAGCAATAAAAAAACCAGGGATAGCTCAGAATATTTTTACAAGAAAACAAATTATTGATTTTTTGAAAATCAAAAGCTATTTATAATTTCTCACTCTTATATCCCATTCAGCCAGGCAATTGTTAGCTGGCTTGGATTGCAGTTCAATCAGTTACATTGACCAGGCTACCCTTAAAAAGGTGAGAAAATATGCTGGCAAGTCCTGTCTCATGTGGCTGTGTTAAGTCATGTGAAAAAGAGCCACTACTCACAATAAAACAACACAAAGTTGGGATAGAACAGGAGGTAAAGAACAGAAATTACAGAGAAGAAATTGCACCCTCTAGGTAGAATTAGTCATCAGAGCTGGTGTTGGGAGATACTGTGGAGGTACTTCAGAGAAATACCATTTCACTGAGCACAAGTGCTAAGGACTGTTCCTTTGAGGATCTGCTTTCCCAAATGGCATGGTCCTTCAAAGCTGAAGCCTTGCCCAGGCAACAGGGTAGCTGAAGAAAAAGCTTTGGTTTACTTGGTGACCACTCCATCTTGCAGTGCTTGAGTTTTCACTAGACATTTCAAGCACAACCCTGCCATGATTTGTCTGTGGGAAAGGATAGCCTGAGACCTTGTGACATCAGCCGTATGACATGAATATAATTTTAAGGACCTTATACAGACCCCCAAATTTGCAGGGAAAACTGACTTCCATTCAACTACTTAACTATCTGTAGTTTTCTTTTTCCTGGTGATTGTACTGCCTGTGCTGAGCAGCCCATAGGACCTGTTAAGAAGTCCTAATTGTAAAGACCTGAGATAAAAGTCTGAGAACCAGGGTTTGCTAATCCTGTGGATTTCACTGGGAATTCAACCAGAGCCCGAACACCCAGACATCGCAGGAAATCCAGTTTTCTTTCTGGATTCCTCCGATCTCTGAGTGATATTTTGAAATATCCCTAAAGAAATTAATTTGAGAACTGCAAGAAGCATACAAATATTATGAAAATTGTAACCAAGGTGTTGCAATCCCAGTCTGCACTGAGGAAGTCTGTTATCAAATGGCCCTGAATGATTTTTCACTGTTGAAATAATTCAGAGACATGACTACTGCAGTGTTTTCTAGGGAATAATTTAAGTTTCAAAACTGTGAATTCTGATTTTGTTTTACATTGCATTTTATATAATTTTAAACTTTCATAATGTTTTTAACTTTTCATATTCTTTGGCATTATTCAGAATTTTGAGCCCCCTAGTACTGCAGCTACAATTCATCACAATTACATTCTAGCTGTAAGATTTATGATGATGCAAATCCCCCCCAAAAATCAAGAACTGGATATCTAGAAAAAATGGGTTACAACTATAAAACAAGGAAAGTAATCAAAACCTAACAATGGTGACTTTCAACGTGTATTTTAATGCTTTTCAAAAACTGATCTGCCTTTTGGAATCATTGCTGCCATCTCAAGTCCAAAAGGTGTTTTCTGAAATGATAAATGATAGTATTAAATTTCCAGGAGTCTCCTTGGGTGTGGGCAGAAGGCTACCTGCAGGTAAAGCCACTGGGAGTAGACCCCATGATAACGTGAAGTAATGGGACTTCATTAGGCTGGTGGCTCTTTTTCCTTAAAGGTTAATTCTGTTCATGGGGTGGGAATGGAGGAATCTCCAACAGGTTTGGAGGAACCAACAGGTCAGATTAGGTCCCAGAAATTATCAGAACCTCTCTGGCTGGGCCAAGAGAACAACTGCTGTCTATTACAGAGTTTGAAACTGAAGTCAGCATCTTTGGTTACATCCTAATTTTCTACTGGCAGAATTTGTGCTGATATATTAGATGTTTTTAACTTGAGCATATAGTCATTCCCCAAAACAGCCAACTAAGGTAAACTGCAGGTATATTAACTTCTTCTATGCATCACTTTTCTTTTAGTGGTGTTTCTATTTGTAGGTTATGTACTTGGTAATACGCATGTCTCTTCATGCAAAACTGGAAAACCTTCTCTTGAGGTATCCATAAAGGGCATATTCTTGTTCCTCCCTTCTCTGCCTGATGTATCAGACAGAGGACAGATACACATACCAGCTTCTCTGGTTTTGTGTGATAAGACACAGGTCTGGATGTTGTTAGGACACCTATTGGTGAAATCTGAAAGATGCTGAGTTTCAGGTATGTGACCTTCCCAGAATGAAAAACCACTCCAGCATGTCTACATTAAAATTAGATTAGTTCAAAAAGTCAAAGTGTGAAGTTCATGTTAGCTTTATTCTTATTCAGTGATCCATTTTAAGAAGTTTGTGATAATATTGTCACAATTTGCCTATCCATTACTTAGACATCTCTAATGGAGAGATGTCATATAAAAGTGCAAAAACAATGTTACTTGCTTGATTTGTGAACCATCCTTCTCTCCAGCTTTCTGGCCTGCAGTGGGATTTCTATTGTTGTCTGTTTTTAAATCCCAGCATAATGGATGCCACAGCTGCAGTGGACAGCTGTAATTTTTACTGACTTCTGTCTTGGTGTGTGACTTAGTTATGCAGTTCAGTACTGAGCCCATGTTTTTCAAAAATGGATTTATATAGTGCAAGTGTATATATATTTTTAATTAACAATAGGCAATGTTTATTCATTTGTACTTCACACTGTTGAAAAAGAAACAGAACGTCTGGTTTGAATTTAACCTTGGCGTTCCCTATGTGTTTAATGAACGAATGTATAGGGCAGCTGTTTTGGGTGTATACAAAATGTAAACCCATGGTGCAGTGTTTAACTTTTTGAAACTACATTTAACTTTAAAGTCTCATGAAAGGTAGAATAGTCACAAAACACTGAAGGAGTCATATGATCTTACTACGAAGACAGCAGGAATATGGTATGTATTAGCCAGGATCCTTAGTACCTAACTTCATGTTTTGGAGTTTGAAGAAGAGTTCTTGCCATCATTTACTAAATTTTTTTCCCTGCACAAAAGCCTTAGAAAGAACCTTCATCACCCCCAAGCTGAAATTTAATGGATATACCGACTTTTCACTAGAATATCTCAACATGTTCAACTTGTCATGTTATGTGTTGGATCTTGTCCATTGAATGACACCCAGTAATGTAATTGAACACGAATTGTGTGCTGCTGTTGTTGCTATTTGTACTTAATAACAGGTAACACACACTTAACATGTAACTTGCTCAAAAAGCTGAATATTTTCATCCAGACAACTTTTACTGTGAGAACAACCATAAATACATGCTATTCCCATGTGACTTATATCTGGGAAAAATGAAAAGGAGAGATATTTGCACACACTGAAACAGAGCAGTGTACCCCAGAAGCATCCCAAATTTAGCTATATGTGCAGGACCCCCTAAGAAGTTAGAACTGTCCCTGAGAAATAAGACAGAGATCTAACCCCACAATCTGGCCTCCTGATTTGCACCTGAACAATGAACATCCCGTATTCTCATAAAGCAATTCCAGATTAGTGAATGATTTGCAGGTGAAAAGCCCAGTTTAAATATTTAAATGATAAGCCCTCCACTGCATTAGGTACAAATCTATTTCCTGTCAACATTCAGGCACTCATGAGTAGGATTTTAAAAAGAAGTATCAGTTAATCGTAGATCTGTCTTCAGGCTGTATGAGCCTCTCTAATGTGTAATTTCAGGAAGATTGCCACAGGACTAATGTGTATCCAGCACTAAGCATGTAGCACTCTCTATGAGATTCAGCATGATAGAAAAGTGGAAATAAACCCCTCAGTCTCTCCAGGAAGACGTACATTAGTGTAGCGGTTGGCCATTTGTAACAACATTTGATACCTTGTAAATGCATAAGAGTACTGAGAATTAGTAGTCTGTTTGGCCGGTGGTTTTCTAGCTCTTCTCCGGGTGAGAGCCAGTTTTGCTGGCAGCAGTGGCTTATTAAGAGAGGAAATAGTGTTGGGATTTCCACATTTTTATCTGATTACAATAGCTGTTTAACAGGATTCTTCACACCCTCAGTCAGGAAGGATGCTAGTTACAGTCTGCTAATCAAAACTGGAAGGGTTTGGGTTTCCTTGGAAGAATTTTGTTCAACTGTCAAGTAAGTGGTCAGTAGGGACACTGGATAATTATGAGAATGTTCAGCTTCTAACTGTCAGGGTCAAATTCTGTGTTGGTTTCATAAAATTAAGAGTGTAAGGCTATAGGTTACAGTATCTGGAAAATGATGATAGCCAAGGACATTTTGAATATATATAATTGAATCTTTTTGGCTTTGGAAAACAGGATTTACTGCTATGGATCAGCATCTGGCTTACTGTTCCATTTGAAAACAGTTCGACTTTTAGCTGGTTTAATTCAGAGACTATCACAGTATTAAAAAAAAACCCTTGCTCTAAAAAAAAAATTGGTTTGCCTAATTATGATTTACATTACTAATGCAATAAGTGTAATAACACAGGTAATGTTTCTCACAGATATCCCAGAAGTGGTGTTATCCATTTATTTCTTTTTTGGTATTTGCTCTTTGCATCTGTGTGCTGTTGATGTTTCCTGTTATCAGTTTATTTAACTTCATACTCTCTTGTAGAATAACTTTCCATTACAAGAAGTACCTTGCATACAAGATCCAATATTGTTCTATGAAGGCCATTCATTAAAGAATCAGTAAGCTGTTTTCTGTACTGTAAGTAGCTTGTTAGAAGTAGGAGCTTACAAAAGTTATAGTAAGACATCTCCAGTCTGCTTTTTCTGTTTCCCTGGATATAAAAGGAGCAGCTGGATAGAATCTGTCTGCCATATTAAATAACATCCCAGTAGGAACCGCTTCTCTCTCAGAAAAAAATCTTTACACTGAAAGGCTTACCAGAGTGTCCAGACTGTAGATTCTGTGTTAGCTTTGACTTTAATTCATCTGACAGGTTTTGTCTAGGTATATGTTGCTATTTTTCTACATATGATTTTTAATGAACGGATTTTTGAGTATTAAAATTAAAAGCCTAGTAAATGTAGGTGAACATTCAGTTTTTCAAAGGAATGTTGTAAAACTCAAGTACTGAATTCTGAGTTTTAAACTTTTCTGTGACGTATGAAATCCCTATAAAAATATTTTTGGTGCTGGTTGCAATGTGCATGTTCACATATTACGTGTAAAGGCAAAAGCAGAGTGTAAGAATTTCCCAAAGATTTCTGTGCATGATAAATCTGTAAATTAAATGCAAGTTATTTGTTTTGTTTACCTTGTACAGCCATTTGTCACATAGCTTGAAAAAAGCTGTAAGCTAGAAAGGTTATGTTGAATTTTACACAACTTAAAATACCTGAAAAGCATTCTGTTTAGGTAACATCTTAAACTATTAAGTACAAGGTACTCATCATCTGAGTGCCAAATCTAAAATGTTAAGACAGCTATTTGGCATGTTGGCCTGTTCTGTGTACTTTTCCTAAAATTTTTGTGGTAACACTTGTTAGATTTTTCAAGGTTTTCCTTTGTTTTAGAATCAAGATTTGTTGGTGATTATATTGGGAACATGTTTGTGTAGGTACATACAGACACACGCCCTTAGACACATGTATAAAATAATGAAGTAACAGTTTATATGATAATGAGCTATTTATTCTTAACTGTTGGTTACAGATTTATTATGCTCTTTGACATCATTGTATTTGTATGCTTAAACCATAAATAATTCTTCTTCCATGGCAAACTAAGACTGTGTTATTGAAAGAATCAATTGAGAAAATAGGACTAGTAGTTACAGTAAATTCACCTTAGTGAGTTAAATGCTCCTATTTAACTCATTGTTAACTCATGAAAAAACTTCATGTAAACCTTTTCCTGCACTATACCCTGTAGGAAAGCAGCTGTTCTTATTATGGGTGTCATCTAAGAGTAGGATTTTGTTGTATCTGAGCATAATAAGCAGTATCCAGGGCTGCTCCTAGAAGCGGCCCGAGGAGAAGAGATACCACCAAGGGGACTCCTTGCAAATTGATAGATGTACAGAATCTGGTCTGGCAGGCATGAGCCGTGCATGTTGACACCAGCTGAGGTGTGGGATCAGGAACTGGATAGTATCTTGTGTCTTGCTCTTGTATGTACATGCCTTAAAGAGGTGTTGGAACTATTTTCGATATTGGTGAAGAATTTGGGATTTATGTGCCTATTCCTTTGCCTGGTCCTTTTCCAGGTTACCCTGGTGGGACAACTGGGCTGACTGCTGGAAGCTCTAGTTGCTGAGGGAAGGTCTGGGGGAAGACTGATGAAATAATAGAAATGAAGGGAACATGTTACAGAACGGATTCTTTTTTTCACTCTGGACCTTCCTTAAAGTGATTGCGCAGGATTGTACTCCCCTGTTTGCTTTATTTTCATTTTGGAAAGGAATGTTTAAAAGGAGTGAGCAAGCATGTATGACCTTCCATGAGGGAGATCAGTAAAATGCGTGTGCCCTAAGGATAAGTAACAAAGACAGCATTGGCATTAGAGATAGTGGAAGTTCCAGTGATATTCCCTGTACAGCAAATGAGGAATTATTCTGGCATCTAAAGTTCCTGTAGTAATAGAACAAGCTCATGCAGTACTGAATTCTCTTCTAATTATTTTTAGTGTTCCCATCCATAATAAGAAATATTGGGGCCTGTCCTGTCTACTTTCCTACTCAGAGTACTGTAGTTCAGTGCAAGAGCACTGCACAAGAGCATATGGAGAAATTTAATCCCACAGTCATGCAAGTTACTGCTGTAGAAAATGATGTATAGTCTTGTTCATCACATAGGAAAAACATGAGTTAGTCTTATATTCAGATGTATCCGTGATGAATACCATGTATTGTTATTGATGTCTAACATTTAACAGATGAAAGAAGCTATTATGGTAATCTAGGAAATGCTAATTTTCCTCAATCTTTTCAGCTCTTCCTTACCAAGATACTTGGCATTGGACCTTTAAACCTTCTGATGTAAAAAGTGTAGGGAAAAATGGAATCTGCCTGATAGCTTTGTTTAGAAAACAATGTTTTTCATCTTTTAATTAAAATCATCTAATTCATTCTCATGACCATATATATTCCTTTTGGTTTTGTTTTGTTGGGTTTTTTTTATTTTGCTGCTCTTGTCTGTAATCAATTCCTCGATATTTTCTCCTTGGAAAAATGTGTGGTCAGGTTATTATTTTCACACCATTCCTCTTGTTAACTCTAACTTTTCCTTCATGCACATTACAGTATATCCCAGAAGGTCTTGACTAATTTCAGTAACTAAATAATCTCTGAGGTGGCAGCAGCATTTCTTAGTGTTTTGAATGATTCTGAGAAACAGGATTAAATTTAGTGCAATGGTGACATAAGAACTGTCATGAATAGATCATATTTAAACTATAAAGCATTTTACATTACAGGTTTGTATTAAGAAAGTCCAGGGTTAAGGAAATAAATTCAAAACCTGCTCTTCAACCCTGGAAGTGTATGTCTTAGTCTCAACCGAGGGGAGAGGGAAGCTGCTGCAGAAACTAACTTTATTCATGTGATAGAGTGACATTGCACCAGAGGAAAAAGGTCAGCGCTCCTGAGTTTTAAACAGTCTTTTAAACATCCTACACCCAGATCTGTAAGTGATTTGGAGCTAAGGCTTCAGAACTCACCTTAATGTAATATTCTGGAGCGAACTGGCATAGCTAGTGTTGATAGATTCTATATATTGACAGTATTTCCAACCTTTTGGCTGGAGTTGCCTATAGAGGCTCTTTGGGAAGTGTTTGGTGGCCCCCTCTCCTGTTTTCTGAATGCAAATGTGGTTGTCCTGTGATCAGGTAAAGCACGAATCAAACGAATGACAGCCATGCACATATCATATATGCCTCCTGTGCCAGGATGGGACATGTAAGCAGCCTTCATCATGTCACAGGGGACATGAAGCACTCCCAGCATGTGATGAGGACTGTGAAGATCCAGAAAGTAGGAGGAGGCAGTGAGGCAATCCCAGGAGGCACAGCTGGCCTCCGGGTTGCTGTGCTTTCCACATCATGTTTAAAGCTTAGCAAGCTGCAGTGTTACAGTCTGGTCAGACGTTTCTTTCAGCTGCAGATAGCCATGTTAATTTAGTTACATGCTCACAGAAACGTTCTTGTTATCAGTTCATAGTGGTTGCCTCCTGGGTTAGTACAGTTCCCTGGTAAAGATCTAAAAAGCTTCAGGAAAAAGTGTATCCAGTGCCACAGAACGTTCCAAAACTCCTTCCACAGCCACATATGAACTACTGGGTTTAGGCTGATAGCTGCAGCTCTTCCAACAGTGTTACTTTCTAGCAAGAGCAAGCTCAATAATTGTGCTAGAGCACAATGCTAACCAGTCTCTACCAGCCTGGAAAACGTGCTGTCTCTTTGAACAGCAGAAATCCATGTATTTGTCATTTTTTATTTTTCTGCCTAGCACTTACAATAGGTTTTTCTTGCTATGCTCCATCTTCTATGAGAAGCCTGATATATTCTCACAGATCTGTGCTTTTCTACTTCTTTTCCTGTATTGTGAAGATGTGTGAATGCTTATTTTGTTAATAGACGTAGGAAGATAGCTATGTTGAAAACACAAGTTCATATAAGAATGTTTATTTCTTGCAACACATTGTATTCTAAGGCTCTCTACCAAATCTACATTATCAGTTATCCTTTTTCTTGCAACCATTTTAGATCGCTGCTGGAAAATAGCTGATTATTTAATGCTTTAGTTAATTTCTTGCATATAAGTTGCCTTAATTTCATGGGCTGCTCTGAAATAAAATTTCTTTAATGACAATTTTCTGAAGACATAATTTACTACCATCTCATTTTGTCTGACCTTTAAATCAGTTTTTAAGCAACCACAATATTGGAACATTCAAATAAATGCAACATAGATTTATCAAAGTTATTATCCCGGACTGCATGGATACCTGAATGCAAGAAATGTGGTAGATCTAATATTATTTGGAGTTCAGCATTTGATACAGGATTACACATGGGAGATTCAGCTCAACAAGGTGGATGTTAGTAGTGGCACTGCAGAATGGAATGGAGCTGAATAAAAAAGAGATGACAACAGGTTATGTTAAATGGAGAACTGTCACACTGGAAGGAAGATATCAGCAGAATTTTTCAAGGATCAATCTAGAGGACTTGACTTACTTAACATTTTAATTAATGATGTTGGCACATAATGTAGAAGTAGAGGAATGGAATTTGGTGGTGGCAAAATATTGTGAGGCATCATTAATATAAAGGATGATCAGAATATTACACAGGAAAAATGTTCTGACCTTGAGGACTCAAGTAATAGAAATGAGATGAAATTCAAGAGTACGAATAGCACTTAAGGGCTGCTGAAAAGAATTTCTGCTAGAGACTTATCAGTTGAAAATGACAGAGGAGGCAAAAGACCTGTGTGTAACAATCAGTCATAGAATAACTGTGAGTCACTGGTATGATACAGCTGTGAAGAAAGCAATGTGATCCGAGAAAGCACCAAATGAGATATTTCCTGCAGAGATAGGGAAATGTTAACATTGTAGCAGCACTGGGAAAATCACTTCTCAAAAGTAGCCGCCTGTATTTAAGAAAGATGAAATCCAAGTGGAGAGCACTTTAGGATGACAAGGATTATTGGAATGATACAGAAGCTTATGTTGTGCAAACAAAGTAAAAGGTTATGGCTTTAGTCCAGTAATGTAAGGTTGTGAGGAGGCTGGAGTGCTGTCCACATGGTCTTCAGGAGGGGAAACAGAATCGTGGGAGAAAAGTGGCACTTGACACATGAACCAAATGGATACAAGTGAATATAGCCTGGAAATCAGAAAAACATTTCTAATTGTCAGATCAATGGGGTCTGAGTCAGTAGTAGCAGTGGGGGAAGAAAGAGAACAGTTTTAAGACAGAGCTTAGTAAGCTCGTGGGAAAGATTATATGATGTGATTTGCTGAGTCAGTAGGTGACTAAATCTGCAGGTTTAGGAGGTTTTATGTTCTTTGCTGTTAATCACCAATGTATTCATCATATGTAGCACAGCTTGCTTAGACTATGCATGCTTATTTATTCTCAAATTGATAATGAACAGCAAGATGCAACATTTTCTTGGGAGTTATTCTCTCTCTCCTTTAATACCAGTAAAACTCAAGTCTTCTTTGCTGACGCAAGTACAAATCTTAAAAACTACAAAAAACAGTGTCTGCTCTATCAATTGTATGTTCACTTCCACAACTAATTCACTGGAACAGTGTGGTAGTAAGTTTTACTGAAGTAAGAAGTAGAATTTGGCTCAGAATGTAAACTGAACTTCTTGGAGATTGTGAATATAATGTGAATGCCACCAGTAGAAATTCATATGCACATCATTCCTTGCAGGATAATAATTGTGAAGGTTCTGTGCAGCTGAAACTGTTGATCTTTAGATGCCTGATGATAACAATTCACTATACAGGAAAGTTTTCCTATTAAAAATATTTGTAATGGGCTAAATTGTTTTCTGACTTTAGAAAATAAAAATAATTTCAAAGCATTTTCAAGAAAAGAAAGGGGATCTGGCAAACAAAGCATGTCCAGGTTATCTAATTTCAACTCAGTAGAGGTTCTTCACATTACTTCCCTACAGTAATGGAATCGGGGATGGGAGGTATGTCTTAGTAGAGCACTTTAAATGACAAGAGTTGTTATTAAAAATAAGTAGAAGAAAATTCTTAGGAGGGAGCATTTTGGGTTTGCCTGTCTTACACTACTGGAGCGTACTTGTCTTGTTTGAAGTATGTTTTATTATTATAATTACAGAATCCTCTGGGTTCTTTTCAGCACAAAGTAGCTGCTGCTTTACCACTATGGACATCACAGAAGGTTGTGGATAGGGTTCTGCAAAAAAATCCTATTCTTCCAGAATAAACATCCTTTTTGCAGAAAGTTGAAACAAAAATAGCATGCAGTACACTGGCATGTTGCTAAGCAGCAAAAGGACATATGTCAAGAACCATCTATGTCTTCTGTATTGCCACACTTCTTTTCCTCACACCTTCATCACACAAGCTGTTATGATTCTTATGTACCCATAAGTTGGAGAGAAAATGACACAGAAGCTAGTTTTTCCTCTATTTCTTTTCCATTTCCTTTTTTAAAGAGCTGGTGTAAAAGACAGGTCCCTGATGTCTCTAAGCTGGTTAAGACATTGCTAGTTTTGATGTAGCTGATTAACTCATTAGTTGATGGGCATCACGTTGAAGTCTTTTGGGCCTGGGTTGCTTCCAGAAAAGAAAGGAAATCTCAACAAAAGAGATAATATTAACCTTAGAAATAAAATTGGCCTCTCTGTACTGTGAGGGGGTCAGCTGTATTCTGCTACTTTACTTTGGCAGGGATAGCAAAGATGTGCAAAATGGTGAGTGCCGGAAAAAAAAATGAGATAATTTGAAAACATTATCAAGCAAGACTTAGGAGATGTTTTGCACTGACCACTGATTTATGTTGCTGATCACATCTCTTATTCTCTGGAGTAGGTGTATTTGTTTGCTAGCAAGTTTTCACTATAAAAGCATTCAGGTCTTTCTCTTGCTCTCCTGGAAACATTTATTTGTGTGAGTAGTTTCAGTGACATGTATTTGTAAAGTGTCTTCTATTAAAGACCTTTTGCTAATTGATTATATTTTTTGCAGGGATGTATTTTATGGTAATCACATTCCATGTTTTTAAAAGCATTTATTTACTGTGAAACTGTTGCAGACCACTTTCAGAATACTCTGTTTTCCTGATAACAAATGTCTTCTGAAATGAGAATGAGCTTTTCTTAATTTAAAATTTCAGTATTGGGATTATTTTTTATCAATACAGCTATTTAATAATCTTTTCCAAGTAGTTTAATATTTTCAAGGTCAAGATTTTTTAAAAGGACTAATGGGACCCAAATTTCTTTCACTTCTATCAGACCAACTGTGATAAAGTAATGATGCTGTGCAAGTTGGCATTGGAACAACAAATTATACATCAGCCAGGATTCATCAACTAGGGCACATGCCTTTTTCCCTGTGTGCACTATGACTGTATGACTAATAAAATGCCTATTTTTATTGTGTGTGGTCCAGCTGCAGAATAATAATCATCCTTGAAGATTAAATTAATGAAAAATCAATTTAGCAATCAAATATATCAGCCATAGTGGGTGGCTGAGTTAAGAAAGTATTATAAGCAGAATATAATTTGTTCAGCCATATAGGCAGTTGTTGAATTTTTTATTCAGCCATCAATTACTGCAAAATGGTTAGCTGAAACTGCAATTAAATAATGGTTGCAAACTATATTGTTACAGCACAGTCACATGTGGAAACAGCTGTAGTTATATTAAAAATGACCATCCCTGCTGTCTGCTACTGCCTTTCCTATGGAGGTAGACCTCAGAAGGGGCTTTTGTCACACCCTGCCTTGCCAAGTCAGTGTCAGCTACCACCAAGCCCTTGTTCAGAGTAGGAGTCTTCATGAGGGCCAATATGGTGTCTCCCTATTGGCTTGTAACCCCCAGCAGGATGGCAGCAAGCAGCTAAGGCTGGTCACATCTTGCACTGCTCCTGTTCTGCCTGCTGCATGGGTTTGTCTGTGAGCATCAGCTTTTACTCAAAACAAATTAATTGTCCTTAACTTCTTCAATGGTCCTACATTTAGAACAGCATGCTTCATGCCTCTGTGCAAAGAGGAGTAAGTTCGACCTGTAGTCCACCCAGAGTACTGTGCATAGTTATGGTGTCCCCAACATAAAAAGGAGCAAGTCCAAAAGAGGGTCACAGATGAGAGCACAAGGGGGCTTGAGCACTTTCCGTACAAAGACAGGCTGATAAAGTTGGGGCTGTTCAGCCTGGAGAAGAGAAGGCTGCGTGGAGACCTCATAGCAGCCTTCCAGTATCTGAAAGGTGCCTACAAGGATGCTTGGGAGGGTCTCTTCAGCAGGGACTGTAGTGATAGGACAAGGGGTAACAGGTTCAAAATTAAACAGGGGAGATCTAGGTTAAATATAAGGAAGATGTTCTTGGCTGTGAGAGTGGTGAGACACTGGACACAGGTTGCCCAAGGAAGTTGTGAATGCTCCATCCCTGGCAGTGTCTGAGACCAGGTTGGACGGGGCCCTGAACAACCTGTGCAAGGTATCCCTGCCTGTGGCAGGGGGTTGGAAGTAGATGATCTTAGGATCCTTTCCAACCCAAACCATTCTTTAATTCTATGGATGTTTACTGTGACCGATCTTGGAATGTCCCTGCTCTAAGTTTTTCAATGATATTTACTGTCCCAGTTACACTCGTAACTGTGCATAGATTAGGAACTAGACTGCAAGAGCAGTATTTTAATAGGAAGTATTCACAGTAAGCTTTCTGTTTGAATTTCCCACATGTTCAGTACCCATCTTTCTGACATGAGTGAAAAGAATTAATTGCTTCTTGATTAAATACTTGCTCCCAGTTTACTGTGTACCATAGAATGTTCTAGAAGACATGGGAGAGGCTTTGAAAATCGCTCTCAAGATTGTCAAGTGAAAATGATGATAAATTAAGACTTTTCAGGCTCATTATAAGTTTGTGATTCCATTTTAGAGCTCAACTTTTCACAGAAAAAGCAGTGACATAATAATGTGGGTCAAGTCTTTCCTTTTTATTAATGATACATGGGCTTTTTAGTACTTAACAATCTCTCTCACAGACCTCACTTACATATTCAGAGAGAAGGGTTGTTCTCTGTGTGTCTGTTGCAATATTTCCAGCTATTCTGTTTTAAAGCATTCGCAGATAGGTATGCATGTGCCATACACCATGAACAAATGCCAGAAAGAAACCCATAAAAACTTAGTTTGTGTCTTGAAAGAGGGTGGGGGTTCAGATGTGCTCCAACACTGCATTACTACTGTGTCTTTTTAGTAGTTTTACATGTAGGCGTTTGCTATTAGGTGTTTGCTATTGTTAAAAGTGACAGCTACATCCCCCTCTTTAGGCAAGCCCTTTAAAAATAAGTGTGATTTACATATGGTTTGCATATTTTAATTCACAATCTGCATATGCTAATTGACAGTGCATCGCAGCGACAAGTGGTATTACATGTAGTCAGGCTAAATTGTGAAGAGCTACAGCAAAATTCGTCTGCTCAAAGGCAGGGTCCCTTCTGCACCTTCACGAATACTGAACTGCTCTTAACTCTCCTCAGTGACATTAGGCAGGGTGGTGTCTGTATTGCACTCTTCAAAAGCATAAGTAAATAAAGACAGTGGTCTGGTCTGTTTCCTATTTTCAGAATATATCTCACAACTGTGGAGGGTAATCTTCCCTTGCTGTCAGTGTCTTTCATGATGGCATCTTTGTGCCAGATCATATACAGATTTGCTCTTAAAGTGAGCCTGCAATTCTAAAACTAATTCAAGGAATGAGGATCTTATCAGCAAAATCCTACATAAAGTACATGTCTCTTGTAACCATGCAGAGGAGTCAGGAAGCAGAACTGTGGTGCAGAGTGAACCAGATGAACTTACCACTTTGAAGCATGGATGGACTGTCATGCCATGGGAGACAGCAGTGCTGCAACATGAGATTCATTTCTGCAGGCTACCGGGGTGTTTTCCAAGAGCAAGCAAAATCAGTGGGATACTAAAAAATATGTATTAGAGGAAACATCCAAGTTTTTGCTCCAAAAGGTGTTAGAAAAGAAAGGGCACAGTAGGGAATAACTCCTTTAATGATATTTAGGCTGCTGAATATTGCAACGGTTGACCCATACTGGAATAATCTTATAAGGAGAGCCCTTTGGGATCCTTCCACTCTGTAGCAGACACACTGGCATCAGTTTATGTATTTTCTAGGCCACTGCATTTCAAACAAGAGCGGTTTCATATTACTGTTGTCAGTGATGTATTGAGAAAAAAATAGTGAAAAAGACAAAAAGAAAACCTGCATAATTTTCCATTACAGTGACACCAATGTGGTATCAATAATATGGATCATCCATCTTGCAGTTTATTCCTGTGGTTAGCAGATATGCAAGTGGCCAATGACTCTTTCCTTCAACATATCTAATGTTGTCAGCAGTACGTTTTTTATTCAATGTTTCAGCAAGAATCCTGCTTAGCATCACATTTGATGAAGACAGTGTAGTAATTCCTGGTAAATCTAGGAGAACAATTCATAGATGGGTAGATAGTTGAAAGAATCCTCCCTAACTGTCATCTCACTGTGCTCATTAAGAAACATCCGTTGCCAAACACCCTCTTGGGACTGGTTTGCAAACTTGGCCGGAAGCACTGCTACATTTGCTCAAGATATGCCAACCCAGTGTACCATGGTCAGTGCAGTAAGTATGGCGTATGGGAAGGAGATGATTATTCCACATCAGTTAGCTGTAAAATTTATGTACGAGTTTTGTATTTCAAATAAATCACTACAGAATACTCCAAAAAATTCTTAATTTCTAAAGTCATTGGGCAGACAAAAAACCTCACCCATAACATAGGTACTGTGATTTTTTCAACATAGAAGTTTCTCTTGAAGAAAAAGTAAGAATTTTTCTTGGTTTCTGATCACATTTGGGTTAAAATTTACTCCTTATAAAGTAAACACCACTTTTTCTTGACACTGTTAAGAATGTCATTCCTCAAGTGTAACTTGTAGATCTGATGCAGTAAACAAAAATGTTGTTTTGTTAGTACTACCATTTGCTCTGAAATCTTCTCACAGTTGCATAAAAACCTGTGTTCTGAAATTCAACCATCACCTTTCTTGAGATTCTGCAGTTTTGAGTGCTTTTATCACTACTCAGAAAGTACAGACCACTGATAACAAATGAATAGCAAACACAAATTCTTCAATGGAAGGGCTGTGGGTGACCTTGCGAGTGGCTTCTATGTGAGTACCCCTTTGAAGGACATTGAATGGAGCAGACGGCTTACGACATCAGACGGTAAAATGTGAATGGGATGACATATAAGTGATGAAACTCAGGGTAAAAAAACAGGTGGAAATAACAGAGGAGGAGCAAAAGTTCAGCTCCCCTACGCAGCATCCCCACGCAGAGCCAAGGCTTCCTGTGAAGTTGGCTCTTTGGGGGTGTAGCCTGCCATCTGCCTCGGAAGTAGCGGATTTTTAGGAGAAACTAAAGGTGAGAAATGTCACTCAGAGCCACTGCTTGTGACTACACTGCACACCACCTCATGGGAATAGCTCTCAGAAGTCAGACTCATGCTGCTTCGCAGGCACAATGTGCGTATGGTTAGAAGCTCCTATTCCACCCTAATAGGATATTGCATATGAGTGTGTAGGCATAGAGGATTAGCCTGAAGAAAATCAGCATCACTTTGCTAAATGTTTATTGCTTCTGCAATGGGCATGTTATGTAGACACAAAGCACATACTGTAAGAGAGCATTGATATTTTATTCACTCAGAAGTATAGGTCCCCGTATAATGCTATGAGTTTCATCTGCTGTAACAGGTGAGACTTGGTTGCACAGTGTGGCAAGACCAAACACCGCATGAATCTTCTTTGCAGTTGTGACATGCATTGTGTTATTGTGCACTCAGCATGGGCAGCTACTGTGTATGAATCCCAAGGGAGAAGAGTCTTTAGTATTTTATCAGTCTCTGTGAGTTGTTAATTCACGTGCACGTACATTCAAATACTCAATGAGTTATTTATAAATTCCAAGCCGTAACTCAGACACCAAAGCAGTTTCACTCTTTTCCAATGGCAAGCAAATGAGCCATTTCTGTTTAAGGAGCACTTGCCTCTGAGGTTCTTGTAAAGGCAGGAAACAAGAATTTCAAGCTCAAAAGCCTGCAAGAATACACTCTCTCATATGATTTTTAGCACTCCCTAACTCTAACCAGATGTGAGATATGCAAGAATTATCTTTTACTTCATATTTCTAGCTGCGCTGATTCTAGGAACAGGAGGATAGGAGACGTGGATAAAATACTGTATAAAATACAAGAGTGCTGATTCAAAAAAATGTTAAAGGTCATGTTCAGTCCAAAGTTTGTGCAGCAGTCTGGGAACGGCTCTTAATTGTGTAAATTGTTCTGTGCATCACTGTGGGTGATTTTTCCTTTTTTTTTATGGCAAAATGACTTCAGTTTTGCATTAATGCCCGATTTTGCTAAACAAACAATTATGCAGAATTCAGCTTGTACAAGTGAGTAGGTGCAGAGCACAGCCCGGGTTTTCTGAGGTTTTCAAGTTGTGTGCAATGTGCTCTATTGGCATGATTCAGGCACACGGGCAGGAGAAACAGTGCAGCTACCTGTCATGCATCAGAGTACAGCACTCCTCCTCTGCCCTTACCTCTTAGATGAGTAACTTCACAGAAATAGAGATCTTTTTCTTCAATTCTTCTTACCGGTATGCAAGCAAAATTCCTGCTCTTCTAGTGGAGATCCATGAGGGATCAGGATTTGTCTTTGAATAATGTCTGAAGTAAGATTGGGATTAACAGGAGGAAAAATAATATGAAAATATTCATGTATGAGGGTAAGTGAAGGAAGCTAAATTTAGGCAAAGATCTTTTTGTATGGTTATGGTGAAAAAATTTGCTTTGTAGGACTGTTACATTACCCTTCTGTGTAATGGATGCCCACAACAACAATTTTGCACTGACATTTCTGCATTTTATTCCAGCACCTTTTTTATTCGTCTTATTGCAAAAGTATGGATTGGTTCCTACCAAGCTAACTTTTACATGGTGCTGGGTTTTGTAAACAAATGAGTCATCTAACTACTCATCACAGTAATCATCACACACATTCATTTCCAGACTCTGGGTTGAGTTTACAATGCTCCTGTTAGAAGTTGCGAAATATCTACAAATTTGCAAGGCAGGGGGTATTTCAAACATGTACATGTACAGCACCGTATTTGCACGTTTACATTGCAAAGTGGAGTATCATTTTGTATTCAGAGTCCCATTTGACCATAGCAGATGTGAAAGATACCAAACTAAATTGGTTTTCCCACATTAGATGATTTCTATACATTTTTCAAATTTGGTAGATTTTGAAAAATATATTTAATTTCTCAAAGTAACATTTGGAATTAGATAGTCATATGCATGTTAAGATATCAGAACATCAAGTTGTCGATCTGGATCAATCTCCTTGATATCAACAGGGATGCTTATTGGCAGCATTGCATTTTAACCCTGTCAATGCTGCTGAAAGATGTATGCTATTGCTAAACTTTTAGAGAATAACTTCCACCTTCTTCAGTTCTAGAAGAAAATATGCTCCATGAGAATTTTTGTGGCATGTTTCCAGCCTGGGACCATAAAGTTTCTATGTATTTTCCTCTAGTTTAATCAACAGTCATAGGTTGATATTTATAGCTATATTGATAGCTATTAGTAGCCATGACTTCCATGTGTAATTCAATGAAACCATCACTTTTGTAGCTTTCCCCCTGTTAATTTTTGGAAGCTAGTACGATGGACCAGGGAAAAGATCATGTCACAGTTGTCCTTAATTTTTCCATTTTTCCCTTAGGTTTTTAGTTTAGTTCTTGTCAGTACAGGTGTCAGTCTGGGTGGCATTTGGGTTGATCCTATGTGGTTGTCATTATGTTTCATGTTCAGGAGGTCCCTGAAGCTGTCTTGACAGTGGCAGTTCAGCATTACGGGAAATGCATCTTACCTGTAGTGGTTCCAGAAATCACAGTGAGTCATTGTAGCAAAAATATATCAAGAAGATGATATAATGACTCTCTGTGAAATGTGCAAAAAATGTATCATACAGCTAAAAGGACAGAAAACATAAGAGGAGGCTATTTCAACCTCAGCACAGATTTGTTACAGCACTTACTACTGACGTTACCTTTTTCAAGTTGAGAGCATTCTGCATTATTTGCTGCATAAAATTTTATTAAAAACTACCTATAACATGTTCTGACTGAAGCTTATAAACCTGCTACATTGCTTGCCCTTTCCTGAAAGTGGTTCTTTATTATTTGACATTATCGTGTCAGACATCTGATTTGTATAGCTGAACACGGGGCACTTGCCATCATTTTAAGGGTAATAAACAAGCTGCACTCTTAAAACCAACAAAACATTTTAAAATGGTAGGATATTTTCCTAATTATTTTGTCTAGCATGTTGAATACCTTTTTACTTTCTCTGCAGTTAACTTCTATGAGCTTGAAAAAGAAAAAGAGAGTGGGAAAGCTTTGCTGCAGAAAAAAAGAAATCAAAGTCAACCACCAACTGCTTTTTGAAAAATAAGTGTTCTGGTTGTTATAAAACATGTATATAGCCGACAACTGATATTATCCACTGGCGAGGTATTGTTCATACATCTGCAGCATAAAATTACCAGAAAAATCATGCTGGTTATCAATCCACATGGGCTCAATGCCATTTGAGCATTTTGAGACTGGTGTGTGTATCTTTTATCATATCACTGTAACCTCTCACCTCTTACCAGTTCTCCAGACACACTCCCCACTATGTTACCTTGATGTACATATCAACACATTTCACCTCTGATATTTTTCACCTGAATGTGGACCGTGCTGTGATGCTTGACTGACAGTGCTTGAGCACGAAGCCCTGTGTTCAGGGAGGGGGCTTTCTTCTCATTGCCTACCCATGAACTTCAGTCTTGCTATGAAAAGAAGTCTTCCAACACTGAGGATGTCAACTATGCATATATGGCAAATGCCTATGTGAGCTTGTTCTGCCTATGTGTGGAGCTGACCAGGTGCTGTGTGTGGCCATTTACATCTGGCTTGGAGACCAAACAAATATATCGTGCCTCTTCACAGGGTTTACTTGTTTAAACATGATGCTATGCTATGCAGACACATGACTTTTAGGTTACTTTGAGTGTTATCAGAGCATGTTGGTGTCTGCCTACAGTATGCTATATAGACACATTGATGGCTATGTTTACACTGCACTACCACAGCAAATGAGTAGCTTTAACTAACTTCAACTAGCTGCCATAAGTATTGTTTCTAGCTTTCTGTCAATAAAAGGGAGCTTGTGGATTGCTGCAGAAGGCATCCAAAAAGAAAGATAATTCTTCCTGAGTGGAACCCCGTGAGATCCCAGCAGCCTGTGTTTGTCCTCAGGCTTCTCATCAGGAATAGTGGTGGTGTGAGGTCCTCTTCTGGCAGATACAAACTGGACTGAAACCAAAACCAGGATTAATCAGGGTTACAGCTAATGAAAGGTGCGTGTTGCTGCTGATTTAGCCTGGATGTAAAGTAGGAGCTTTAAAAGTGAAAAAGCAAGCCACCAGATGTGGTGCTCTCACTAACAACTTCTCTTATAGTATTTCTAAGGGTGAAAGGGACCTATGCATTATTCAGATCAGTACTTTATCAGTTGTTTATTCTTTCCTTACATAGAATTATGTTTTTAGACATCTGCCTTCAGAACTTTGCTCCAGCAAATACAGCTCAACAAATCTTTCTACATGTTTTCATAGCAATAGCTTGAATACGTATACAATCTTGGGGAGGACGGGAAGAGACCCCCAGCATAATGGCCAAATCCTTGCAGGTGGCAATCGGTGTGGTTCCAGTGACTTGCTTAATTTTTGTGGAACGATTTGGATTCAGATCAACAAGAGATTAATCGAGTTGATTGCTGTGAAATGTGTAGGTTGGTCAGTTAACCCACCACCAGCAGGAGCTGCAACAGAGAAGCAGACAACTGTTTCCTGCAGCAGCTAAGCTTGGGTTTTGAGCTCTCTGTCTAGGTTTTGCCCCAGACCAGCTTGGGTACTTGTGTAAAAGAATTGTGGCAGTGTGTGAGGGTATGTCCAATAAGACTTTATTTTAATGCCATTTTGCTTGTGCTTTTATATAATCTATTTGGTTTATGCTGTGTTTAGTATTCTGGTAGGTCAGATGAAATCAGGGGTCGGGGGTGTGCTTGATTTAATACAACTGGATAGTTTGCCTGGTTTTTGTCTGTTCCTTTCAGTGTCCTGTCATTTGAATTTCATGTTTTTGCCTTTATTTTTTGAGACGACTTCTCTGGGTATCATTTTATATGCTGTGTTGGTCCTTTATGCTGGTACAGATTGCATTTGTTCATCTAAAATGCCTGTCCTGCACAATTTCCATCATTTTTACGGTCTTACATTTTGTCATTTTCTGCTTGAGTTTGGTTGTGGTTTGTTGTGTTTTGACAGTGGTTTGTCATACAGCTGTGAATAACCTCTTTGGCTTGCCTTTAAAACTTTCTTCTTTGCAGCTGTTGAACAAAGTTAACTGAAATACTCCTTCTTCAGAGAGATTAGCAAACAGAAGTGTGAGTGGCTGTTTATTGTGACCAGGCAAACCATTTGTTCTGGCTTTATCTGCATTCAGAGTGCAGATTTTTTATGCAAATATAAATATTCTCTTTGCTGTAATATTATATATATCATTGCTGGGGAACTATGAGGTTGATTTATAAGATTTTGAGGTTTTACAGATAAAACTGGAGCTTCCTTATGTAAGGTGTGTCTTTTGTCTGTGGAAAAAAAATAAGGTTAATCCGCTCGAACACTTCTCCCCTCCAACCTAAAAAATCAGCTTAGACCATAGGTGTGTCTGCTGTGAGAACTTACGAATTTTTTAATGTGAGTGAGGGTCTGCCCTGCTCTGTGCTACAAGGAACCCAGCTCAGTTGTTTAAACAACAAATTGTATGGGCTTTGAGTTTTGATTTTATGATCAGTTATCACTCCATGAATTCTTAGAGTGTTGTTACGGGTTACAGAGCAAAAACTTGCATCTGGTACAGAACTGTGCCGAGCTGAGGCTCTGCTATTTGTGCTTGAGTTTGAGGTGCTGGTTATGGGACCTGCAGGAGAGGAGCTGAGAGTTCAAGCTGACTGTGAGCCAGCAATGTGCCATTGCAGCAAAGAACCCAACAGCAAATGCACTGCGCTGCATTAGGGAGAGTTTGAGGGAGGAGATCTTTCCCTCAGTGCTGGTGAGACACATCTGGAGTAGGATATGCAGTTTGGGCTCACAGTAAAGAAGACAGAGCCAGACTCTTCTCAGTGTTGCCCAGTGGAATGCAAGAGGCAGTGGGTACAAAGTGAAACACAGAAAAATCCATTTAAACATAAGAAAAAGCATTTTACTCAAGAGATGGTCAAACACTGGCACAGGTTACCCAGAGAGGTTGTGAATGTTCCATCCTTTGAGACATTCAGAACCCAACTGGACACATTCCTAGGAAACCCACTGCAGGTGACTCTGCTTTGAGTGGTGGGATTGGACCACGTGAATCCTGAGGTCCCCTCCAAGCCCAGCTGCCATCGTGTGGAAGAGGTCTGGGTCTCTGCAGCTTGCTCTCCACATCTTATCAGCTGTCTTAGCTTGAGGCTGAAATACTTGAGATCTGAAGGCTGAACTTTGTAGTGAGCAATTTTTTAAAGACTGGCAGTGTGCTGCCAGTATAATAAGGAAAGGGCTGGGAGGAAATCTTATTGTGATAAGTAGGCTGGCTGAGCCCAATGAAAAGCTATGCTGATGCAGTTTAGCATGTTACTGAGACATACAGAGCTTTTTATAGCTGTTTTCTGACTGTTTTTACCAAAATGAATTATAGTAAAATATTGTGTCTCTTCAAGGAGATGATGAATTTAAGACTGAGTTGCAGATTATGTGGCTATAATAATAAGGATCATAAGGTGTGGATCTCATTGTCATAAAGTTTCTGTTACTTGTTCTTGACTCAGGTGTGTTTTAGAGGGTTCAAGTGCTAGTTACAGACTTTTGAGAAAGAGAAATGCACTATCAAGTGAATCAAAATTACAGAGCAAATCCTTATTAGGGTAAAATGTGGGTAGAAAACCCTTATTGGAGAAATGACAGAGTCAGACACAACATAATGATTGAATTACATGGGATAAAAAGAACTGGGGAGGGACATCTAGACATTTACAATTTTATAAGCTTTACTATTTTGGGTTGTAGCTTTTAACTGTAGGCAGTATTATTGACATAAAATAAATAAGATATTGCAGATACCATGAAAATAACATGGATCAAAACAAATCCACCCCAAAATATTGGGTTCTGGATGTGGAAAGGATTCAAGTCACTCTGACACTGTCCTCAATCTGTATTTCTCAGCCACTTTACAGTTTCAGTACAAAATTGAGAACAAAGGCAAAATGGTTAGAACCCTTAGATTTCCCCAATTTCCATGAAGTGCTAAGTAGGTTATTAAAGATAAAAACAAAATTGTAAGAACATGGGGAAAATGTGTATATATAGCTAATTTTACTCCTCAAAAAGGTGTGCTTTATTAGCAATATGGAGGTAGTACTCCCACTGTCTCCCAAACCTCATGGAGCTTAAAATCTATATCTGAATTATATAGATGTTTTCTGAATTTTTAAAACAATGTAGTATATTATAGTATGCCACTATTAATAGTATAACTTCACTATTAATTATGTTACTATTATTGCTGGTTTAATAGATTTTAAATAATACATTTAATTTTATTTAATATTTCATTTGTGTAAATAAAGATAATTTTTCCTAAAAGTGGAAATTAATCATACGTTATCATTTCTATTCTGTAAGTAAACTAAATGATAGGAGCCCAATCTTACCCACTAGATAGGGGATAAAAAAGGACAGGTCTGTGTGTGCCAGATTCTGCCTTGGATACACGTGGGTGGTTTAATCAACATGGCCCACACGTTTCTGAGACAGAATTTGGACTTATTAGACAGTCTTTTCACTGCCTTTCATGCTGCACTATCAAATCTGACAGTAGCTTTTCCTGGGAATTGACAGATACATGTTGTTTGGGTTTGAATCACTCACCACGTAAGGTCTTACAAGGTGGAGGGGCATTCCCACGAGCAACCAGCCTTGCAGCTCTTCCAGAGAACAGGTCACAGAACTGAAACTGGGAGCTTTACTGTTGTCCAGCTTCATGCAGAGATCTCTCCCTCCATATCCCAACCAGATGGACTGTGTCTGGGTGGGAACACACTTGCTGTGCTAGTTCCCTGGGACAAATTTAGACAAAAAGAAGTATAAGCAAATAACAGCTGTGACTTCACTGTGTAACTCCATGAAGTTTTGCTTTGTGTGTTCTGATGTGTTTATTTCAGTTTAAAAAACGTGTGTAAATGGACATGCCAAACTCTTGCCCATACAGCTGTCAATTAGTAATTAACAGAAAGCTAAGGCTTTCTTTCAGGGTGCTTAGGAAAGCTCATTTGCAATCAATGGGAAGCCATCTCTGGGCTTCCCTAGCCCTTACATCTGGCTGAGGGAGAGTTAGCTGTATCATCTCTGTTTAATTACTGAGATCCAACTGTGATAATCACTTGAGCAAGACACTTTCATGGTCTGCCTGAAGCTTTACAAGATAGCTCAACATTTTGTGTTGGGAGACAAAAAAACTCACAGCTCCAACCAGTGGAGTTTCTCAAGCCCATCTATAGCACCTTGATGAGATAATCAGCTGCAGGCTCCACCAGAGCTTCCAGGCAGAGCTCCCTTAAATGATAGGAACAGGGTAGGTTTTTTTCCATTCTGTTGCTGATTCCATGGAACTTTAAAAGGCTTTTTATATTTTGTGCTATTCCTTCTGTCTGTTTTATTACTTATTTTATGACATAGCTCTAATTGAAGACATAGGATTTGACAGGATTCAGAGCTGCAGAAACCAGCCTGGAAGCAATAAACCCAATATTTTTATTTCACTGATTAACACTTCCATTGTTTCACTTCTATACCAACTTGGCAGTTATCTTACATGGTGTATATATGTATATGTCAAATCTAGGTCTTTGCCCCTGAGAGCTTCTACTGTAAAGGCAACATATGAGCAGTTCAGTGAGCAAGGAAGGGATTACTATCAAGCCCAACTCCTGCAAAGAGGCCATGAACCTTCATTCTGTAGAGAGGGCATTGAGATTTTGACAGCCTATCTTTGGGAAACAAAGGGAGGAAGTGTTCTTCTATTTCTAGCCCACAAATAATACCAGTTTCCTGTGAACTAGAAAAACATGTTTACTTTCTGTTTTATGCAAATCTTCCTTGGGGAAAAAAAGACCGAACGCAACACTACCATCAGCGCCACATGGTGTGTGCCCGTGCAACAATTGCATTACAGACTATTTTTTAAAGTGGCTTTCTGCCCATAGATCATCTGAAGCTTGCAAAAACCCAGAACTTCACAAGTTATGTCAATTCCCACCTGGACATCAGTGGACTTTCTGGCTTAATTTGGGAAGGCAAAATAATTTTAAACTCAAACATATTCCTGAGTGAATGAAGTATCTTACATTCAGGCAAACATATTTAAAAGGGGAAATAAATGAAAGGACAGCATGCAAATAATAATTGCTAGGATCAGGATGACAGAGGGGCACCCTAATTGTTACTGTTGCATGCCCAAGCCAAAAAGCAGGAGTGTTGCCTAAGTGCATCCCTCCCTGAGACAGGCCTTGGGCCCTTTAGCATGGTAGATAGTTTCATTCTTTTCTTTAGAATTCCCCAGGAATGATACTTAAGAAATGATACATAATATAACTGTAACTGACCTGTAAAGCTTCTTGCCTATGTTCACAGATTGAATTAATTGATTTCTAGACAGCTCATATTTGTGGGAGTCTCACAAGCCTACTTGTCTTACTTCAGTCCTAACATTGTAGTTAGGTCTCTGATCCACCAGAAAGGTATACAAAAATCACATGTAGCCAAGCTGTTACACCACTAACTAGGCTAAAGTTACGTCATTCAAGCAGGCGACAGCATTTTATTTTGTGCAAAATAGTCACTTCAGATATACCTTTCTTCTAGACATTTTCATATAAATAACTATTACCTGTCACTAAATCCACCTGATCTTTGTCAGTTTGCCTTGCTATCTAGGGATTTGCTAGCACAAATGAAGCAAACATTAAGGGGCAGTGCCCTCTTCTCATGGAAAATAGTACATCCTCAGATACTCTGCTGGGGATGAAAGATGCTGCTCAGGACAAAATGATAATTCACGCAGCATTCCAGTGATGTGATTTAAAGCCTGAATGCTGAGGGGCAGGTGAATTTTCCTTCTAGTATATCTAGTATCTTACAATGCACAGTATCACATTTCACACTATAAAAAGGTCTTTTCTGGGCAATGTGACTGTAAGAGCCTGTTAGAATTTGTATAGATGTGGGTATGAACCTAATCTGCTTTCTGAAGCCCAAATATTGGGTTCAGACCCTCAGCATCTGCAGTCATAGCTATTCTGGCGTATTCTTGCAGGCAGATGATGTAACATTTATTATTAATCTTGTTTAAAATGTCCCATTAAAAGGCCTTCTTTCTAATTATTTAGAATTTTGCCAAACTTGAGCCAATGAAGCTGAAACTGGTTTTGCTTTTAGCTAGCTCTTCCTTATGTAACCCAAAAAAGGATTTCTCAGTTCCCTGCAGATAGAAAATGTTACAAAAGTCTTGAAAATTTGTTTTTTAAATGCCTAGAAATCTGTATGCTCTGGAGTAGGGTTGCTCACCTTGGCAGCAGGGAGCAGCCTTTTTGTCCTCTTTGTGGAAATCTTACTGAATTTATCAAATCTATAAATCTTTGGGGGGAAAAAAAGTGCCCATTCTTACCTATTCAATACAGGCTTTACTAGAGTCTGACAGCCAAAATTTCCAAGGACTCCCTTTCCCAGGAACATAGTGAGGCTAATCGTAGGACCCCAGTGGGGCTACCCACACACCAACTGCAAATAATAACTGCACAAGTTGCAGGTCAGGGCTATGTGGAGACATGGGCATTTCCACTGCAAAGCTTGCAGTGCAGGATCAGCCAGCGCTGCGCACCAGAACAGGAAGTGCTTCCTTCTGCTGCACTGCGGGCGGATGCACCCGGGATCCAGGTGCACTGCAAAGGAAGCAACTTGATCTGAATGTGGAGGAAAGAAGAGGAAGAGGAGAAAAAAAGAGAAAAGAAAAACATCAGGGCAACATGACATTAATGTGAGAGAGGGGAGAGAAATAGTAACTCGGAGGTGAAAAGAGAAGATGGAGGATGGTTGAGGGAGAGTTGGAAGTCAATGAGAAAAACACAGGATGGGAAGATGTTTGACTGCGTGGGGGTCCCAGAGGAAGAGATCTTTTTGCCAGGTCCCTTGCTGGATGGGAAGCTGAAGGGAGGAATGAGGGATGGGATTAATTTGGAGGAAGAACTGCTATTCTAACTGCTATTAGGAAGAGGCAAGAGTGGGGTTAAGAGCAGAGAGAGAATCTTACGTGGGACACAAAATCAAGAAAGAGGGCTGACTGCTGAGGCAGGAAGCCTGGGAGAAGGAGCTGGGCAACCAGGCCGGGTAGGAAGAGCACCCAGAAGGTGTGAATCTGGCATTTTGGGAAGAGTGGGAAAAAACAAGAAGACTGTGACTAGATAACTGGGCATGCTTAAATAAGGAGAATGAGAAAATCAGGTGGATTTGGGAAGGGTTAAGGAGCTGCTTTGTGTGAGAGAAAAAGGGGCAGCATGCCAGGAGGGGGAGAGAAGACAGGGAGGTACTGGGAGTTGAACAGGGACCATGGAAGATAACCAGTGCAAAGCAAGCAACCATAACATGAGAAAATGGAATATGAGAAAATTGGGCCACGGGGGTAGGTGGGCAAAAAGACTGGAGGAGAATAAAGAGCAACAGCTGGATAGTAGATAGGGTTTGAAGGAGATCCAGTTACAGGGGACTCCACCAGGATGTATGCAGAAAGCCTTGCAGTATCTGGGCAAGCATTGCCCTGAGAAGCTGAGAAGGAAATCTGCCTGGCAGCCCAACCCTGAAGCCAGGGTGTTCTCAGGCTGCTGTCAGGGCCCTGAACCAGGAAAGACTTTCTGATCTGGGTCTGGATGGAAAGACCACACTCTCTGCATACTCAAACTGCTCCTGCAAATGCTCAGTGCTCCTGTGTCTAAGATCTGTGCTCTGGCTCCAGGGTGTCCATATGACGCTCCTTTCAGGAAGTGTGGTGTGGGAGGGAGGAGCTCTACAAAACCATGCACAGAAATACCTTCTTAAAAGTTGGTTCAGTGAGCTCAAACCCAATCTCTGAAACAAGAAGAAATTCAGTGCCAGTAGCATATACAGCACTCTCTGCTCTGCAAGGTGTTGAGTTCACTTTGCTGGCACAAGGATAGCTAAACTACATCCTGAGGTGGTCGCAGGTATCAAGTTCCCCCATAAGGGAATGGCTTTATACTGAAAGGGTAGATTTTGATTAGATGTAAGAAAGAAGTTCTTCACCATGAGGGTGGTGAGACGCTGGAACAGATTGCTCAGAGGACTTGTGGATGCCTCATCTCCGGAAGTGTTCAAGGCCAGGCTGGATAGGGCTTTAAACAACTAGGTATAGGGAGGCTTTGAGTAACCATAGCAGGAGACCTGGAACTAGATGATATTTAAGGTCCCTATGACTGCTTTCATATTAGTCAGGGTCCTTTCAGGAAGCAATATCAACTGACTGGCAGAAGATACATGAATCCTGTTGAGACATACAGGCAGGGATAGAGTGTCTACATCCACACCTGACGGTGTCCATCTACTGTGAGAAGGAAGGAAAAGCGCATTTGACATATGCCTATGATCAGGAAAGGATGGTATGTATGCATGCAGTGGAGCTGGGGGTGCGCAAATGTAAGTGCTTGAACACTCCTATACACAATTACGTTTTGGAGGAGAAAAAATCAAGAAAAAATCCTTTGCACTTAAAATGCAGAGTCTGTGATGATCCCTAGACTTTATAAGAGCTCTTACTCAGCCTTTTGTTGTTCTTGGAAATACTATCTCCTGCACAAATAAGCTTTGTTACCACTGTAGAAAGTTTCATGTTTATCCTAGAAATGAAATGATCTTTTTAAGCTATGGAGTGCTTCAGAAGAGAACGAAAACCTTGAACCTGCTTCGGTCTTCTCTGGCAAGGCCACATGGTGAGCTGAGGACAGGCCTGCTTATTAACACAAGTTTCCATTAATGTTTCTTCTGAAGCTGAATATTAACTATAATCATCTATGCTGGACTAATGTGCATTAGCTATTTTCAATTTTACAGTTAGACAGGGTGTGCATGGGCATCTGTCATTGAAAATCAGGTTCCACAGGGCATGTCTTTGTGTGCACCTTTATTCCTCTGCAAAGTTTTGGTCCGCCACTCTGTTGTTCACAGTATCATATCGCTGTGGCAAACCTAGGTAATGCTTAGTAGGAAAAGTAATAAGCATGAGGTATTTTATGTATTTCTAGCGTTCTTTAATGTGTTTTGTGAATACAAGGCAAAAAGCAACGCCATATGACCATGCTACTTTGGGAATGGTCTATAAAGTGCAGTTAAAATACTTTCAAGATATTTATGCAGTGCGTAAGTCACATGAATAGAGGTTTATCACAGTCAGTAGGAATGCTGGATTTTTCATATCACACATTCACTGCTTAGGATGATTAGCAGGAAATTTAATTTGCACTAATTAGCCTTAGGGGAGCAAGAAATTAACTCGATGGGTAAATTCCATGTTTTACTCTATACCATACCAACATGGAGAGATTTGAGTAAAAGCTTGAGTTGAGTCCTATGCTGATGTACTGGACTGCAGATTTCCTAAATTACATTAAAAAACTCTAGAAAATTAATATATGGATGGTGAGCAGGGTGAGTAGGTGGGGGTTTTAAGATCAAGAGTTGTAGAATCATCATTCAATGTATACATTGGATTGTCAGCCACTTCTAGGGAGTGTCGTATATTTTTGTACATTATATTACATTAATATTGAATATTACAGCAAAAGCTTTAACAAGTCCTGATTCTCTATATTTGTATATTTTCATCATACAATGTGCTTTATGACCGATCGTGCAATATTGCACATTGTAATGCTTAGAGCAGAAACTGTTTTCACAGAACTACTGTGAAAATGCCATACTTTTGAATTTACAACACCCACTTGCAAATACATTTTTAGGGTCAGGAGCCTTTGTTTGTACGCTGGAAAAGCTCCTATGAAAATAATTTTTTCAGAAGTTACTCTCAAAAGTATAAAGCAGATGAGGGATGCATGAGTCACCACACAGTCCTAACAGACAAACTAGGAACTAATAAACACTAATCTTGCCTGATGACGGTGACTTTTCTATCTCATTCTTCCAAAACACAGTTTAGATCACT
Source organism: Psilopsiagon aurifrons (assembly GCA_025447955.1). NCBI lineage: Eukaryota > Metazoa > Chordata > Aves > Psittaciformes > Psittacidae > Psilopsiagon > Psilopsiagon aurifrons. Next base: position 27,367 of record JAOEHY010029523.1, on the reverse strand, counting down.
TGGTTTTCTCCTCTGTGAAATGGAGGCAGTTTTTATGTATCCACCACACAGAATTACTGTAGATTGATTAAAGCATGCAAAGCAGTGAGTCATTTGGTATGGAAGTATCACTCTATTATACACTGAAGTGTTCTGTTGTACCAAGCTTGTGGTTGCACACAAATCTATCTGTAAAAAAGGAAATGGAAAGCATCAGTTGCATACAAGATAATTGCTTTTAATGTCAGTGCTTTTCCTAGTTTGTACATCTGAAGAACACTCAGAAGCTCAGTTACGTATTTGGATTTAAACTTTGTAGTACTTATCTGAAACTGCTATTGAAGTGAGGAGACGTGACTTCAGTTTTGTCCAAATAAGTATTGAAGAACTGGGTACCTTGAGTCCATAGTTTGGTGTTTAAGTGGTGCATACACAGTAGTTCAAATGTCTGCTGAGGCTCTCTAATAAATACTTGTGGTCTGAAGTGAGATCTCAGATAGACCTGTGGGTAGTTATATATTGTACATCATATATCATATTGCATTCTTAGGTCCTTCTTCAATCCCCAGGACTCTCATTTTGCAGCAGCAGGACAGGACTCCTATTCAATAAAGACTGTGTGATGCGTGTGTGTATTTATGGGTGGTTATATATATACACATATGCCCACACACAGACAAACATATAGGTATACACAACACCAATATATAAATGTGCCTTGCCTTTTTGGGTGTACAAGTATATTTCTGTAAATGCTCACCACTTGTATGTACACATTTATGAGTAATGTCCAACTTTCAGTTATAATTGACACCATGTGGTTTTCTGTATAATAATTAGTTTGGGACAAAACCCTTGCAGATGGTTTCAAAACTGACTCTAACTTGCCATCAATGTAAAAAGATTAAATAAGATGAGCCCACTCCCTCTGAATGGGACAAGCCATTTTCATTGATTTCAAAGGGGACAGGCGCAACTTCGTTTCTACAGCAGAGAACATGTATTATATTCATTAAATGAAAGTTTGATTTCATTGCACTTAAAATTATTCATGCTCTGTTAGCAAATGGTTTGAGATTTTATAACCTAGAGCATTTGCTGAATTCTGCTTTGTATTTTCCTCACAGCAATTGGAAGGACCCTCATTCCTCGTTATTTTAGCACTGTCTTTGAAGGAGGTGTAACAGACTTGTATTACATTCTCAAGCACTCAAAAGAGTCATACCACAACTCATCCATCACAGTGGACTGTGATCAATGCACCATGGTCACTCAGCATGGAAAACCCATGTTTACCAAGGTAACAGGGAAGACTCAATAAAGCATGTTGTTTTTCTTTTTCAGTGTGTATAAGGGTGAAAAATACTGGCTGTTGCATTTTTCTGGTAGACTGAGATCATTTCAATACTGCAACCCCTTGAAACCATTTAGTTACTATTTTCTGTATTCATTATGTGACTGGAAAATTCTGTGGGCATCCTCTGCGATTCTCCCAGAGAGATTGCAAGAGAAGCGCATAATGCCAGGTTGCCAGAACCATCAGTTATATGAATTAAATCCAACCTGCCCATCTCCTGTTCCCTGTGTTTGATTTTAAAACAACAATGAGATTTCTCATTGCTGGTACCAACAGTTTGGGGTGGTATGTGTTACATTTGATACTTACCCAGTCCAAGGGCTATAAATCTCTAGGAAAATAGTGATTTAATACAGTAGGATGCTGGTCGAAAGGGCAGTGAAGTCAATGGAAGGAGTCAATTGATTTAAATATGCTCTCAATCAGGCAGTTAGTGAATATTCAATATTTGTAATTGATAGTGAATTATCTTCATGCATTGGCCACTCTTTGTCCTGTAGTTAAACTGAATGCCGTGTATTTATAAAAAACAATACCAAAAAGGTGGAAAATACAAATCAAAACAAATTTATTCTTACATTAAAAAAATTAAAATTGAAAAGTCTCCTTTCATAAATTAATCGGAAATGACAATTTTCCATCTTTTACTTGTTCATCTGTATGAGCTTTAACTTTTGTGTGAAAAAAGCACAAAAGGAGAAGGGGCAGCAGGAGGCGATCACCCATCCATTGTGGCCCTTGGCCTGCAGGACTGTGGAGGTTTTAGAGTCAGAAAAGACACTGGCTATTTGAAAGCATTATGACCAGGGCCCACATGTCTTACACTGTTTTGGCACATATCTGCATTGCATCCCTCCATAGGGTCTTCCCTACCATCTTCTTGGCACTTGGAGTGGATCTCAAATCAGAAGGAGAGGAAGCTGCTTGTGTATAGAGCACTGATGAGCTGGGAGGTGTGTGTTTAATGGTGTCATCGTCCCAGCTCTCCCACTCCAGCCCCCGGACACTTACATAGACACAAATGCAGAGACAGAAAGCTGCAAAGAGATGAGATAGTCCTAGGCAGCACCTCTTTGCTACCTTCCTGCTTAGAAGGACTCATGTGCTGGCCATATGCAGAGGACATGACGAGGGTATACAGTAGCTGCTTCTCTTCAGAGCTCCGTAAAGTTATTTGTGTCATTTCTTTCCCTTTGTGTAAGCTTTAAGGCAAGAGCAAATATAAGGTGGTGTTTTTTTTGGAATCAGTAAATACAACACAATTTTTCCCAATTCAGTTAGTTCATTTTGCTTATCATGGCAGAACATTACAGCATCACGACTTTTGAAAGGAGGCTAGTATCCAGCAAGCCAAAGAAAGACTAGCAGCAGGGACCAGGCTCAGTGCACACCTTGTATGGGGGGTCCACAGGGACCTCCCATAGCACCGTCCTGTGTGAGCAGTGAATCTCTCCGTCTGCCACTGCCTTGGCAGCACACAGCCTGCTTCAGCCCTGATGCTTCCGCTGCAGATTCTGACATAAACCTGTGTGTCTCAGTAGAAAAGTTCAGGTAGCGATGTGATTTGGATTCTAGGAGAAAAATCAGGGAGTTTTAATGGCTGTATCTTTAAAATATAACTATGTTTAAGAGCAAATTTAAAATAAAACAGTAGTTAGTGGAATAAGGTAGAAAACAATGCATTACACTCTCAGAAACAAGTTAGAGCTGAATACTGGCTCAGCTGTGCGTATGTAACTTCTAGCAGAGACGCTGAGGGTGCAGATCTTGTACCCAAAGGTAAATTCCTACTCTCACAGTATCTGTGATGGAACAAAGCAGACCTCTCACAATACACAGCACTGCAACAGACTGTGTAGGTCTTTAGATCAAGTCTGCATTTGTCCCAGTAGAACTACCACAAAGAAGTAGTTAGTTTTAGTTCCACAAATGTAAAAATATGAACTAACTCTGTTGGTTAATACCTCCTTCAGCTTCACAAACAACCTCTAAGCTGCAGGTTCACTATTTTCTAGTATAAGGGTCTGAAATAGTTCTCATCGCATATTGAATCAGAAATCTGCAGCTGCATTTTATTCATTTCAATATTTTCCTTGTTAGAGAAACTCACTGCATGCTGCAGTATTGGACAAATATATAAAATGGCTTTCCCACGTTTTATTTTCAAACAAATATGGCCACAACATGCCTAACAGTAAGAATATGAATAGCCCAGCTTGTCTTTAGAGGAAAAGAGATCCCTGTAAAGTGTGGGCAAACTGTTTTTTTGCAGTTAGCAATGCTTGACTCTCAGAGGAGAGCCACTTTTTTACCCATAGAAGAAGTGGAGAGGACCTTTGCCACTAGACTAGTGAGCACCCTGTGATTGAACCATTCTCTTCCTGCACCCAACCCTGGGGCCATCAGCTGGGTTTTATTGGTGAAGCCCTCGAAAATGAGGCATTTCCGAGATTTGTGTAAGCCTTGGGTTTCTTTTCAGTCAGCGACTTGGGTTTGAGAAATGGTAGTTAATAAAAGGAGAAGTCTTCTAAAAGATGTCCTGTTAGGAGACCAAGTCTCTGAGCAATAGGCACAGGACCAAAGTTGGTTTTCATAGGTGCTAGGTTGAAATTCCTACAATTAGTAAGTGCAGTGAAGGGGTTAAAAAGCTATTGGTTAGTTTGAGAAATGTTCTTTTTTAGTTTTTTCCTGGCCTAGTCTGGAGCAACCACGTGATGCACTGAATGCCTGCCAGCCTCTTTCTTGTTGATCCTCCGGAGACCATCTGTGCTGGGGGCATTGATTAGAGTGTGTCTGCTGGGATTACATCTTTTCTGTTGCCATGCCAACTAATCAGCTGATTTTGGTTACCACAGAAACAAAATGTCAGAGCTCACAGTACGGTAACATGAATTCAGCACAACAGAAAATGTTTTCTTAATTGAAGACCCTTTTGATTTTTTGGATTCTATGAAAAAGCAGCTTTTTTTTTTTTTTAAAAAAAGAGGCCCATTTAAAGTAAGAACTGCACCAATTTTATTGATTAAAAGCAATGCATAAAATTCTGCTCTGCACAAGGAAATGAAATTCCTTTATAAGAGGTATAAATTTTTATCACTGTGATGTGAGGAATGTGCTTCAGTTTTTCTATTAAAATTTGTTAATGCCAGTGCATAAAATAAATCTGTTAAGAACTGTGGGGTTTTGAGCTGAAGAGAAGAAACATTTGAGAAGCCTCAAGTATTGTAATAAGAAAATATTTTAAACCTGAAAGATTTTCATATTAACTAGGCAATAATCAGGATCTTTGGCTTCAACATAGTGAAATTAATATAAAAGGTTTTCCTTCTGGTATGAATCCTATGTGTGTGCACATGTACTCCTGTGTAATTTCTCATCGTAGTGCAAGTGATGTGAAAATCAAAATCAGGGTCAAATGATAAAATAAGTCATATTAAAAATTCGAAGGCATCACTGAGATGTGTTGAAAAGGGCAGATGAGAACCTGTTGCAAGATTCTCCTTCGTAAGTCTACCCTTATTTGTCTATATGGTGTGCCTGCAAAAATTGCGTACGTGTTTTTGCAGAAACAATCAGGAAAACTATGAAGATGTTAGGTGAAATGTCAACCAGAAAAGCCACATGTTGACTAAATGGGAACTAGCCAAGTCTGATCTGGGGCTTGTAAAAAGTCTCAGCAAACTCAGTTGAATCTAGGATGGCTAGTTGTTCATTCAGATGCCAGTTGTATTAGAATTAAAGCTGCAGAAACCTTTTATTTTGAAAGCGGTTACACCCAGTTTCCACAATAGTTTTCCACTTTGAGCAGAAGCTGTAAACTAATCAACAACAGAGGTAGTCTAATTTTCAGATCAGGCATTATTTACAGTACTCCATGGTACCCCTAGTTAAGATACCATGCTAGGTATGTATTTTGCACCTTAAAGAAGGCCACAGCCATAGTGGGTTTTCCGCATAAAGCTGTGGACCACTGTCTTAAAGCAATTTATTTTGTTTTTCATTTCCAGGTAGTACCCACTTGATTCATTTGTTCCTCCCGTATTTTGTCTCCTTTCTTAGACAAGACCCCTCACAAAGCTGCATGAGCCGCTTTCTGGGGAAGCAGCTCTGTTATCCATGATTGCGACCTCTCCTCTGCTCCCCTGGTTCTCAAACCTGCTGTGGCAATGCAGCTCATACAGCCTGATGGCAGACACCCTGTCTGGCTTTTCTTGGAAGGAGGCATTAATAGAAGTAAATAAAAAATGAAAGAAGAATAAAAATGGAATTAAATGCCTGGAAAAGACAAGAAAACTCGGAAACGATAAGAAGTAAAAAAATAGGAAAAATATCACGTTTGGTCACAGGCTTTCAGGGCACTCCAACTGGACATGAAAGGGAAGTTTATATGCCAATTTATTGTAAGGAAAGGGCAATTAAACAGGTTGGGAATAACTGGTTCAGCAACTTGACATCAGGCACACACAGTTGCACCACAGCCAGCTCCACTGTGAGGTTCAGTCATTAATTAGCAGTAGTGAACTGTGAGGGAGTGAGAATTGATGCAATAAATTAGATTTAGTGCATACAGTATTCCATGTTTGTAAAATGCTATCGAATCTAGAGTATTATAAGTTACTGTTTCCGCAGTAAGGCCTATGAAGTAATTTTCCCACATTCGTTTTTTCTCCCCAAGAGAATAAAAATCAATTAATCTACTGAGATAAACAATAGAATACTGCTCTGATATGTTCAAATGTTGTTTAATTGATGATATAATACCACTGAAAACAAAATCCTGGGAATTTATTCCATGCATTTTATGTATTCTAGGTGTGCACAGAAGGACGTCTTATCTTGGAGTTTACTTTTGATGATCTTATGAGAATAAAAACATGGCACTTTACTATTAGACAATACAGAGAATTAGTCCCACGCAGCATTCTAGCCATGCATGTAAGTAATCCTTTATTCACTTGACCTAATGCAAACAGATAAGATTAGGTTTATGAAGAACTCCAGCAAATTTCACACCCAAGGCAATTAACTCTAAATATTTTGGTTTGCCTGCAACTACATCCTTTTACAAGTTCATTTGACAGTCCCTTGTTTCTCAGTGCTCTATTGTTGCCACTGTTGCTATGTTTTCATTTGAGTTTAGCACGTAGTTTTCCTTTTAATCCCATTTGGTCGTTGGCCCATTGGCTAAAAATTTGTTCTTATCGATATGAACTGCAATTCAGTGAATTTTCATCATTGTAGGTAGGAATTATATCTAGTCTTTAAATGAAGCAAACTTAATGTTACCCTTGCATGAGACAGAAAAGAAGTATTTACCATGTATTTACTTAGAAACCTCTAGAATTTTAAATCTGATCTCTTTTTTTTTTCATAGTTATTGACTTTTCTGTTGCAATTAAATGAAAACACACACAATAGAACATTAAAATATTAAATATTCTAGAGGCTGAAGTTAAAATATTATAAGGTAAATCACTGCAGAGAAACAAAGGACAGAGTCTTATCGTCACTTTGAGTTCTGCACTGTAGAAGCATTCTGACCGGTAGTGCTCCATACACAAAATTAATTTTAGGACTATAGTTTTATAGAGAATAAAAACACAGGCTTATATATGTGCTTGTATTTTGACATGAAGTTACTTAGCTATCCATAGATAAAGATATGTTCATAGTGAGGAATTTTAAATAACTTAAGAAGCCTGGGCATTTTTGAAGGTGCTGTTGCATGCCTGAAGAAAATACCTTTGAAAATCTGCCCCATCTTTTACTGTAGAGGGCTGATCTTCTGAACTCTTCAACAGTATCCCATTAAGGGACAACAAGGATGGCTATGAGTGACATTATGTATTTAGGAGAGCCACTGCAATCCAAAGAGTGGAAGCAGGTTAGCCAGAAACCAGCAGGTATTAATTTTAGTAATGAGATTGATCTCATTTAAAAGAGGAGGCTGGTCTCACAAGTAAAGCTCCCAGCTAGGGTCAGAGAAGGACTGTACTTGCATTTTCCCTGTTTAATTCTGGGAAGATAAGTTAGACCAGAAGGGTTCTCCAGCCTCTGCTTAATGCCACTTACATGATAAACTCTGCTGAAGGTGCCTTGATAAGTTCTTTTTGCTTCAGTTTCTTATCCACAAAAAGAAAGTGATGCCTTCTGCACCTCTGGGGCTCCCAGCCAAAAAGCTGGAGGCTTAAAGCATATTGTGGTCATTCAGGAAGCTCCCTGGTGGGACTTCACTTACTTGCACCCCTGTGCATGCCCAGAACTCCTAAGTCCAGCTTTTGAAAGAGCAAGGAGAGAAGGAAGATATTGGAAACTAGTCTTTATTCTGATCCAATTTCATAATTTCATATGCCAGCAGAACTCTGTATCTTATTACATACGTTTAGCAACAATGTATAATTTTTCCATGGGAATGGCACCTTTTTCCAGAAAACCCTCCCTGCACCCCTCCAAGCACATAGAAAAAAACAAATAGACAAAAAGCAAAGTGAAAATGCTTTTTTCCTCTGTTGTTTAGGCACAAGACCCTCAGGTGCTGGAGCAGCTGTCCAAAAACATCACTCGAATGGGTCTGACAAACTTCACCCTCAACTACCTCAGGGTAAGCACACCATAGCTGATGATTATTGTGAGCATTTTTAAAAGTTACTGTTAGCTTTGAATCAAGGTAATGAGAGCAGACCCTGTGTTGGTCAGGTAAGAAATGGACCTAACCCTTAATGAGGGTAAAAGAGAAACACAGAGACTATAATAAAGATATAGCTGCTAACAATGTGCCATTAAAAAGGATAAGAATTTTATCATGGAGTCAAAGCAGTGTGTGAGTAGCTCCTGTATTTAACAGGCTTTCTTCTCAGTTTTGAATTTATTGATTTGTAAGCAGGAAATTCTCCACCGTTTTTCCTCTCTGCTTCACTGTTCCTAAGAAAATGGCAGCTCGTTCTTATTAAAAGCTGCCTGTCTTCTCTGGCTCTTCAACCTCCCCACCTCTCCCAGGCAGAGGCAGGGCTGAGGCAAAGCTCAGCTCCAGCCCTTTCTGCAACAGTCCCTCAAAGCAGTCCTCGCTTCACTTGCCTCTGGGAGCCCGAGCTTCCTCCTCAGCCTTGCACTGAATCAAGTGTGTTTTTTACAATTAAATAATGCATTTGTTCCCATTGCTTTTTGACCCTTAAAGTGCATTCAAAGTTTGGATATTTATTTTTATTTTTGGAAGTATTCCCTGGTGTGGGCTTGCAATGCACACGCTGAAATATGGGATTGTAGAGTTCGTATTTCAAGGTTGAAACTCAGATTTTTCTTCTTTCTCAACATGCCATTAGCAGATACAATAAAGCAAATTGCTTAATGATACAGCAAGCTAACTTGGCCAGAATATCTGATTTTATTCCTTTTAATTGTGTGAGCAATTATGCAAGATGCTTTTTTAAGATAATAAGAACACTAGAAATTGCAGTTATTTTCAGCCTAATGTAGAGCTGTACCTGACAGTCTATTTTAGCTGCACTTCATTGAGGTCTATGAACCCTGTAGTACCTTCCTGATGGATGAAGTCCTACCCCCAAGTGTTCTGAGCATCCAGGGGGACAGTATGAAAGACTGAAATGTGCGGTGAGATCTCTGTCACTGTATCCCTACAGTTTATGGACACCCTGTGGTTGTACATACTCTCCCAATATGATAAACCATTGGTGATTGTTGCTTATGTAGTGTTAGTGTAAAAGTAACTGTTCAAATTATAGCCTGAGTTGTGCAGGGCAGGTTTGTATAACTGTATATATGGCATAAAACCTCAGAGGGATATTACATTGAATTAGAATTTTTCCATGCATAATTTTAAAAATAATATGTCTGTGTAGTGTGTATTGCATTTCTCATGGTTCTTTTAGTTTGTGGTTTGGTACAGAGAGTGACTGTTACGTTTTGGCAACATCCCTATAGCCACACTGTCATTGTGGTGAGGCATCCTAGGGCACAGTGTCTAGAAATCCCCACTGGGGATTCCTTCTCAGTCACGCCAAGTTTTGCATTACACCCTTGTGGTAAAGTGGGCAGTTAGTGGCTGGCTTAGGTAGGCTATTTCCATGTTTTTTTCCAAAGTGTTCTGTGGTACAGGGCATTGCCTGGCTTTTGAGGTCTTCGATCCCCTTAGCATGACACACCAGCAAGCACGTGGGCTGGCCTACACCAGCCACAATACTCATACCTGTTCTCTGCCAGGCTCGGGGGAGCTTAGTGAATTTACAGCACTACCTCTATCACTGACCCCTTCTGGGTCCTTTGTGGTATATTCTGTAATTGCTGAATGTGACAATGCAAATGAGAAAGGCAGAGTCCCTGTTAGGAGGCAGCTGGCATCAGGCACCCATGCTGCTCCCACATCAGCATCAAAAAAAAATACGAGAGGAAGGGGGGAGGGCGAAAAAAATCTTCAGAAAAGGAAAACTGGGATCAAGCTAAGCACTCGCGAGATGAGCAGTGAAGTGGAAGGGGATGAAAAGATGAAGTCTTGCTTTTTTCTTCTTCCAGACTAGTTTTGTTAGCTTCACAGACAACATCAGGTCTTTGGGTGCAAAGCTTCCTCTGGCTCCTGCTGTGGTGATTCCAAAAGGAAATCTTTTTTTTCCCAAGCCAGTCTTTGCATCTCTCTTTCTTGTGGTGAGGAATTGATCATTCTGCTCTTTTTTTTTCAGGCGTTGAGCTCATCGTGGGAGCTCATATTACATGATATATTTCCATTTTGATTTACTTCTTTTCCAATTACTTTCTTCTGTTAATTTTAACATGAAAATCTTTTCTGCACTCAGGATTGTATAATCATGCACTAAAAAAAATGTGGCAAATGCAGTTAGGTTTAAGGTATTTTGTTTTGTGGGGTTTTTGTTGTTTTTTTTTTTAAGTTAGCATTTTATGATGTTTTATTCAGTCTTCCCAGTGTTCGGTAATTAGCACTGTTAGATGGGTTTGAATAAGGATTTGAAGCTAAGCATAAAAATGATTTTCCTTTTTCTTTTTTTTCTGCTGCACACAGCAAAGGCTTGTGATGCTCATAAGCAAAAACTTCACTGATGGGCAGAATTAATCATTTTTATTCTCCAACGTGCACACAGCAGCAAGCTGTGCTGCAGTCTCTTTAAAGGCAGAACTTAAACCTGGATTTCAGATGGTTGTGATATAAAGGTGTAGCCTGTGTTTTTTATGCTCTAGACATCACAGAATGCTAAATCATTGCTAGTTGGGATAATTGCAGTTGCTGGCATGTAAACCTCCATTCCAGAGTGCCACATGCCTTTAGAGCCACAGCTTTGGATGCGTGCCCTGGTTTGTCTTCATTCTCTCCAAATAAAGCTGTCCAGCATAGAAGAACATTGATTTTGCAAATCATATTAAATACAGATTTAAAATATATCTTCTTGGAACCTGAAAATGACATATTTTGTCCTGTGTCATTTGCCAAATGCTCTTTCTCTCTGTTTTCTCTGGCTCTGTGTAAAACCATAGGCTTCCTTTCTTTCTACTTACTAGTTTGTTTTGTTCCAGCATAATTGATTACCTCATCAATGGGGTCAGCAGACTTTGCTGTAGCTGCTGACTGGGAGTTGAATAGGCTGTCTCAGAAATAATGAGCAAAACCTTGTAGGTTTTAAATTAATATCAAGCTTTTTAAAGTGTAATTTCTCATCAAGTCATCAAGTAGTAGATATTACAAACTATCAGATAATAAGGCCAAGACCTATATCCTAGTCTTAGTATGAGTCCAGGAGCAAATAGGAATCCTGTACAGAGTATGAAGATGGAGATAACACTCAGGAGAACAGTTTCCACCAAGCTACGATAATGTAGTCCCCATGCATTATCTTATTATTTTCTCTGTACTTTCCTAGTTGCTCAGCTATGTCATTTAGATCTTCAGTGCATAATGGATTTGAATGCACTCTAAAACCAGTAGCTTTACACCAGCAGCACTATTCACAATTTGGAGGTCAAATGTTGCTTGCTGCCTTCTATACAATGATTTATTCTCTTGAAATTTCTGGCATTATAAGAAGCCAGCCCCTACTGTCAATTAGGCTGGCCTGCCTGGCCTGAGCCTTGAAATACAGTTGTATCTTGCCCAGTTGGCTTCCAGAATTTGTCTCTACTTTATTGTACTGCCTGGTTTGGAGTGATTTTTTTAGGGCTTTTTCTCATGTGTATCTACTGCGTCCTCTTCACACTGTGGTCTGCTCTGGTGGACAGTTTATTGGTGTCAATGAAGCTGAATCTGCCTCTGCCCTGTGCAAAATGTGTGGCAGAGCCCTCTTGCTTTACATCAGGGGAGGTATCTAGGCAGGGGAAAGCACAGCCCCATTTCCCCTTATATCCTGTATGGCTATATTAAACAAGGCTTATCTCTGAGATATAAATTATCCAATTTATTTGTTTTCCATATAAACCAATAATGAAGTGTTACTATTGCAACACAGAGGACAATATTTTCTGAATCCCCACTTTCAGTAATTGAGTTCCTCAATAGACGCTTTTGGATTTCTTCTGCTAGGAGGATAACATGAATTATTTAATGGGACATAAATTTCGAAAGTCAATACTTACATTATAATCAAAATCCATTTGTCTGTATACCCACTGTGTATGCAAAGTTTTCTTTTGCACATGCAAAATAGACAGGCATGCAACAGTTCCCTTTAATGTGCAGGGAAATTTGCTTTTCTAAATATGGCTTCATGCATAGAAGGGTGTAAACTCAAGTAATTTGATTGCTATTTTGCTGCTAAAATGTAACAGTTTGTGGCAGCTATCAGGTCAATATTTTACAGCTGTTTGTGCATCTTCAGTGAAGAAGAAGAAAGATTACATGCAAGTGTGTTAAGGATGCAAGTAAAATACTGGTTAAAAAGAAATGCTATCTTTATAGTCACCCATGCAACATGAATTCATTTCCCTTTGTGAAATACATTCTAGCATCATTCTAGTACCTCGACTGCAAATGTCAATGGCTACAGAGCACCTATCATTGTTAGGTGTTCTGTAGCCATTGTCATTCCCAGTGCTCTCATGTGACACTGAGACACATGGATGAGCACAGGGGCACTCTGAGGGGTCAGCTAAGGGGAGGTGGGCATTCTGAGAAAACAAGGGCCTGATTTTGCAGAGCACTTATCGACTAATAACAGAATATATTAGTAACAAAGCTGTTCCCCTTGGATGCAGTCCGCTGTCTTGGGCTAGCTTTAGAGTTGTAAAAGGAGCAGCTGGTGGTTCTGGGAACACACTGGTGAAAATGATTTTTCCATGACTTAGTACTATAGTAGAGCTTGTGGGCAGGGGCAGTTTGCTAAAGCCGCATTGGGTTACTTTAAGCTCACCCTTTCTTGTTCTGCAGTTCCCCTGCTTCATGCTTCTGCTGTAGTCCCATACCTTCAGTAGATATGAAGTCCTAAACACAGCATCGTCGTTTACTTTGTGCTGTGCAGTGAACTGGGGATGCTGGGGAAAAAGAGTGTATGATCATGTGTTGAGATCCATGGAAGTGTTTAAGGCCATATTGAATGGGGCTTTAGGCAACATGGTCTAGTGGAAGGTATCCCTGCCCCTGATAGGGGAACTGGAACTAGATGAGCTTTAAGGTCCCTTCTAAATAAACCATTCTGTGATTCTGAGATGCTGTATCCTAATGGATATGAATAAGAGCTCTGTTAAGGGTTCACAAGCATGCTCTCAAAGGAGGGGGTTTGGATCATTTAATCATTCTGAAGCTTTTCTTATGGAAGCTGTCAAAATTTTAAAGAATCCTCAAAACTGGAGATTCTGAAAGCAGGCGTATTTTGTAGACTTTATTTCTATAAATGATGGAATTTTTCAACCTAAAACAATTCAGCTTGTGGCAGGTCTCCCCAGGAAAATGCAGTCAAAATCAGAAGGTTCTTGCAGGATTCAGATGGCTATAGCTGGCTATCTGTAATCTATCTGTGCCAACTATAATTAGCTGATTCTGCCAAGGTTTTCTGGTAATGTAATTTCTTAGCATTTATTTTAGTAATGATCGCAGCGGTTTCTCTCCCTATCTGTCATGTATCTAATGCCTTATACACAGTGTTATATGTTCCTTTCAGAATAATAAATGAGAAGAAATGTATTCTTTGCAGCAGCTCATACAGTCAAATGTTACCTTTTCACTTTTTTTAATAAAGACTCAACATCAAAGAATAGTTCTATCAAGAGCTGCTCCATCGTAAATAGGAAAAAGCAGAGAAAAATATACAGCAAAGTTTTAAAAACATAAGTGGTCGGGATGGAGTGGTTGGGACAAGGAAGCAGCAATGTGAGAGTTGCAGAAGGTGGGACAGGTAGAGAAGCACCAGCTTAGAAATGTTCTGAAGAGAGGATGAAAGCAGAAGCAGTGTCTACACAGGACATGGGTTGGAAATGTAACATAATTTTAACATTAATAGCAGTGCGCTTTTCATCCATTGATCTCTAAGTATTTTATTAAAATGAAATGTTTTATAGATGGGAAAGCTGTGGCACATGAGAAACAAAGCAAAAATGATGGAGCAAATCCAGTAGTATTTTAAAAAATCAGATGGCAATTTTAAACCAGACTTTGGAAAGTAGAGTGAGCCGGTGTGGTAGTGATCACTTCTGCTTCTTACAGCTCAGAAAAAGATTTCAGAGTCTGTGGATAGCAGGAATTTCACAAGTCAGTGAAAAATGGGGAATGTGAACAGAGTGCAAGTGACTAGAGAACAAGTTGAGATTTTAGCAGAAATGGCAAATTTTACCGGTATTCTGCAGATGATAATGGCCAGTGTTCATACAAAGGGCACTACCAAGCTCATGAGTATCAGTTAAGGAGAAAGATATATTGTGTATGAACACAAGCTAGCTACTGTGCCCACTGGACATACAGACTATCTGACCTTTGAAATAAAATTAAGGTCTGGACTAATGAGAATGGAAGGATGATAATCAGTGATGTGAGTCCTTGAAGCATCCATGAGTAAGAAATCGAAATGAAGTTAGGCTGGAGCAATTTAAAAGTAAAAAATCAGAAGGGTAAAAGGGAGAAAAAGAGAGACAAAGACAAAGCAGTGGCCATATAAAAACAAGCTGAAAGATTTGAACTAGTAATGTTATTGCAGAAAAGAAAAAAGATTCAGAAAAAAAGTCTAAGAACACAGCCACAGGCTTTCTTTTTAGAAGACCAAATTAAAGCTTGGACTAGTATGCAGTGCAGTCATAAATAATAATAACTATTAATTAAGTTTAGGAATGAAGCTGCAGAGGTATGATTTGTATGAAGAACTGAAAATGCCAAAACCAGCTTCTTGTTCAAAGCTATGAAAACAGCAAAAATTTTAATTAGTTGTTTAATATTGAATATCCATGGGTGTTTGGTGCAAATTGTTATGCAGGGAGCGGTGGGTGCCCAGAAGAGGTTAAGAAATAGGCTGTAATGCAAAGCTGGTGGTGCTAACCTTTGTTCTTGGATGCAGTTCTTTTAGTCTGAAGTCTTCATTGTGTAAAGCTTATGGCAGCCCTGTGGTTTGCTCGTGATTTAGAAAGTGAATCCTATACACCCCTACCTCATGTTTTTAATAATCTTCAGAAAGATTATTTCATGACTCTGTTTATTGTGGTATCAAAGCCAACTAGGTCACATAATCTTTTTTAATCATTTTCTACGCACAGTTTACTGGTTAGCCTGCTTGTCCCTTCCCCTCGCCCTGCCACTCTTTATAGATAAAGTGGCGTTACTCTTTGCCCATCTCTGCTGGAGTGGTCATCTTTGATTCATCTTAAGATCAGATTTGGCTTTTCCATGTCTACATATGTTGAAGGGGTGCTTTGGACTCTTGAGTTTAATCCTATTTCTAGGATATTCCTAAAAAGCTCTCACCTTCCTTGTATGAAGCCCTGATCCTCATTTGCATGCAGGATACCTCCCCACTTTGTTATTCCATCTCTCTGTATACTCCCACTTTTTCATCTGTAATCTCACCATGTTGTATTCACAACAGAAACCCTAAGAACCAAAACCTGACTCTAAACAGTAAAATTGAGGGAACATTTCAAAAGTGAAAAATAATCCTGGGCTTTTGTGGGGTTTAGAGACTGGCATACACAAAGCTAGATTTGTCTTCCAGTCACCTCCCTTGTACTGTTGCGAGCACTGTCAGAGCTAGGTCAGGAGACTGATCTGATGAAAAACCTAATCTAGTCCTTTCCTCTCAAATGATGACTGTCCTTAATAGCTCCCTGAGTGCTGCTGGTGCTGGGCAGGGAAGAGAGCAGCAGTACAGATTCATAACAGCTGGCATCTGTCGAAGCTGGACCTCATCGCCAATTTTGCCAGCACTGAAGGGGGAAGAGGAGGAAGTGCTGTAGAATTCTACACATTCTAAGTTGTAAATTTCCCTTTCTTACTTCTGGATTTAAGAACAGTATAGCAGTTATGTATAGTGTCTGACCTATTATAGCCTCACACTGTTAGAATTTATCCACTTCATTTGAGTGACTACTGACTTTCAGCAACACAATTCAGAGCAGACTCTAGCTCATACCAGTTTACCATAATTTAGAAAACTGAATTGAAAACAAAATAAGCAGATAGGAAAAGGTAGGTTCATTGTACTGGTTCTGGGAAACAAAATTCTATCCGTGTATGTATCTACATATGGACAGAAATGGAGTGCATGCATTTGTAGGTACCCTGTGAACAATATTGTTTATTAATTTGCCAGTTAATTGCAAATATTCTCCATTTGTACTAGACTATTAAAAACTTCAGTAAATTTTTTCACTGCTGTATGTACACATATATGAATATCAGTGTCTATCTGGTGATCATTAAAGTGCAAATCTGGGCATAGCTTTTGATTTCTAAACATACTTCCTGTTCATATTAAAAGAAATACCATCAGGTATATCAAATTAGCAAACAGAAGACCATGGTTTTGTGTTTGTCTTGCCTAAGGTAGGCCTGTAGGGTGTAATGTGGAGAATCTATAGGCAGTGCCATTAAGCAGAGGTGCTGAACCAAACCTGTACTGAGGCATATGTGAAGCTTGTGAGCAGAGTGAAGGCAGAAGACATTATTCAGATGATAACACAGGTTTCCATCTGTTATTTCTGGTGTTGTGTTCTGCACAGCTGGAAAACTGTGCTACATAGAACATTCCTCCCTACCCCAAATCGCTTCCAAAATCCTGTGCCTTGTTACCTTTTCTAGTTGGTGGTGCTACCTTACTGTTAATTCATAATAAGGCAGTTTGTTAATCAAAGATCCAGTTCAACATCCACTGAAGTCAGTGGGTATATCTCCTTTGATCCAAATGTCATCTCATAGTTTTTCATTTATTCAGAGGTCTTTTATACCCATAAAATCCAATTTATTGAAATTAATTTCTCCATTCCCTTGGGCAGTTTTAGCCATGAAAATGCCATGCTTCATGAACAACAACAACAATTGGTTATTCTTATTGCACTTTTTGTTGTTGTTTTCCTTTGGAGTTTTGTGACAAAAGAAAATTAACTTGATTTAGCTACAGATTATAGTTCTTAGGTAAGCCCAAAGGAACAAGTATCAACTTGAGGATCTGACTTGAAGAAAGGGTATCGGAATCGAAAAGAATGGAGGAATACAAAAGAATAGAGCTTTTCTAGCAAGACAGAGAATTTTCTCATTTTATTAATCATTCAGGCAAAACTTAGAGCTGATTTAATTAAAGGACTGTGCACCATTGCTACCCAAGATAAGATGATTTTACATAAAATGTGAGGCACAAGAAAAAAAAAGCACAGAGTTGTATTCCCCATCCTAGGTTTTGTAGCATCTCATTTATGAAGCAGGACTGGACCCAACCATGCTGGGTCAAAACCTCAAAGGAAAACAGAAGCACTGTGTCAACAAATGGTGTGAGATCACAGTACTCTGGAGCAGACCTTGTAGAACGCTGGTGCTTTGCTGGCCCAGCTTCATCGGTGTTACCACTGTGTATGCCACAATGTAATATAGATCCCAAGTCAAGAGGAAGGGAAAGGCTTCCTTCGAGAGGCTTTCCAATCGAAGTAAAGAGATGGAAAATGGAGTAATCTCATGGTAGTGATATGCAAAGGAAGGAAGTAAAGTTTCAGTCTTCTAAACGCTACAGTGGACCTTTCCACTGATTAGCATTTGACAAGATGAATTAGAACTATGGTGTCATTTGAAATATTGTAGCCTATTTAATAGCAAGTCTCTGTCTTCTGTAACTCTCCCAGTATTGTGGTGGTATTCCAGTGTATCCTTGGATATCTCACTGATTTTCTTTCCCAGTGTGTGAGATTAAATGTTCGGCCATACAAAGCAGACAATATCATACGTTCTATTGCTAAGTGCCCTTCAACAATGTAATTTTTAAAATGAATTAATTTTATGAAAATAATTGCAGTAAGAAACAGAACATGAAATACAGCTTGCTCATGATGATAGCTAACAGTGTACAGAGAATGAAAAATGATTCAGACCAAAATGTATATTCTTGGAGTCTTTCAATGTTATCACCAAAATCATATTCATGACACCTTTTGTTTTCTTTGTGTACCTTCTTTGTGGCTAATTGTATCTTGAAGGCCATCTGGTCTCTATTTATCAGCCTCTTCAAATTCTTTCTAGCTTAGTATAAGTTGGTTCCTATTGTCTTACTTTAATATTTAGATTCCTACTGTGGACCACTTTGCTACCTAAAGTAAGTTTCCTGTTGTTATAATAAAATTCTGCTTTCAATTGCACAAACATACAAACTGGAATAACACCTCAGAAAGCAGTGGCCTTTCTCCAGAGTGATGTAGTGGTGAAAAGCTTCTCCTGTGGTATTTACATATTTCATTACCTTTAGAAATACAAGGTATAAACACTTCTGGATTGATCAGTGAACTTCACAGCAGCAAAGGGCAAGTGAACACTGTCATATTCTGACCTCCAAGGTTTGCTCCCAAGCCTCTGCCAGTCAGTCCGGTTCTGCTGTGACTCCAGAGAGCAGCCAGGCACTACTCCAGACCCTTCTGAGTACAAACCCAGTTTAGAGAGACCCTCCCTTCTAGACCAATAGAAAAGGACCACATAAGCTTCAAGAGCTTTCTTTTCTTTTTCACTGACTACTGCAGCGAGGATTAGAAATACATGAAGCAAGAGGAAAAGCAGCAGAAACAAAATCTACCCACAAAAGCAAAAGCTCTGTAGCCCCCCAGGGGTCTTGAGAGGGCTGATGTCTACAAAGACGCTCTCACTTCTCTGCTGACTCTATCCTCTCACATTTCTTGCACCAAATGGTGCAAGACCATTTCCTTGAAGAGGATAGAAAACCAGAAAAATCGTAGGAAGGGTCAAAATATAAAACAAAATACTTTTTTAACACTGATGGTTTTGGAGTGATGTTTTAGGCTTTTTTCTCTCCATTTCCTGTAAGTGAAATTAAAGAAGAAAGTAGCCTCCTTTGACACCTGCTATGAAGGCACTTATTGGTCCTTTATAATGCCTTTGTTTAAATGGAGGTTGTGGCTGCTTAGTACTTCTCAAGATGGATGTATCATGCCAGCTTTTATTCCTAATTTATATTCTCACACAAACCTAAAGGGAGCTGACATTTTTAACTTGCAGTGTTTGATTTCATTGTTCAAAGTTTTGTTCTTTTATAGTTTCTTTCTGGACAACAATTAGATTAGAAAGAACTTCAGAGGATATCAGCTGCAAGAGGGTTGTTGATTTCAGTGGAATTGTCTTTACAAAAAAAAAGGGACATAACAGGAAAAAAGAAAACTGAAGAAAAAGGATAATTATTTAATATTCTTTGAGCTTGCTTTGATGAAGTATTTAAAAGGTGAGCTGCTTCAGTTTTGCCCACACTCTTTTTTAGGCAAATAAACATATGCTTTCCCCAAAATATGAATGCAGTTCATCTTTGCTCAGTTTCCTACTAGTAAGGTTGGAACCAAGTTCTTGAGACAGTTTCTGAGGGTAGTTATGGATACAGTCCAAAAAGCTATTCATCTATATGTGTAATCGTGGAAGGTGATATATATAAAGGTGAAATAAACCATTTGTCATCACAATCTACCTTTAAGTTGATCTGTGCCTTGGGAAAAAGGCAGTATGGACAGTTTTTCTTCTCATTAGCTGCTTTATTCATATCTGCAGGAGCTGTCAGAAACATGCATTTAATAACAGTCAGCTCTGTGTTTTAATAAATAAGGCTGTATGAATCTATACAATACCACAGAAATTGCGATTGTGCAGAAAATGCCTTTGGTGATGAACAGTTCAGCCTCCTGCTTGGGAGTGCTCAAAAACATTAAACAAAATCCAGAAGGGATTAATCCATGATGGCTGTTGGTTGTGTTTTTTGTTTTGTTTGTTTGTTTATTTATTGCATAGGAATTTTTAAATTAAAATAAAATTCTGTATTTTCCACAGTTTTAGCTGAAAAAAACCCCCAACCCTCTGTTAGCTGGCCATTTTAGGCAGTGTGTTACTGAGGCAATGGGAAAGTCCAGGGAGTGCATCTGTGGTTGGTTATCAGTACTAAACACCTTGAATGAATTGCATAGCATCAGGAAAACCCGATGACTTCAGGCATCCAAAAAGTGCAAGAAAATGCACTGCCTGCAGGCTCTCGCAGCTATTATAAAATAGAAATAATTATGAAGAAGGGAAGAAAGTTCATCCATGTACATTTACTAAAGTATATGTCCATGACATCATTGAAAACATACCTGAAAGTTCTAGCGTAGTAATGCCATTTGCTATAATGAATTTTGTTATCCCTTCTCATATTTTCTGTGAACTCTGAATATCTAGAGCTTCCTGCACTCCCATCATCACACTATCTGATGGTCTTGCAATTTTTAATTTTTGATTCTAGCAGTTTTGCTATATTTTTTTTTTTTTTATATATAAAAGCAATTTTGCCCCTTGCACAGGTGAGGAGCTCTAGGATGCTCAGAAGGACATAAAGCTGCAGTCAGACTTATAAGCTTCACTGCAGCCTTTAGCTAGAGGCTTATCTTTGACTGGAGTTTCTTGCTTTGGATACCACAGGCATCTGAGCCATGCCAGTTTCAACCAGCCATTCTTTTGTTTATTCTTACAGTGCAGCATTGGAGGTGGTAAGTGATGTCTGGCTTTATCTGATGTTCCAGAACCCTTGCCTATGGGTCTCGACCTATGGGGTCAATGTCCTCCTTAACCTGAGGGAGTTCAAAACCTCACCTGCTGATGCACTGTGATCAGGATAAAAGAGCAGCATGCTGCGAGTGACCTCTTGAAAGAAAGGAGAGTTCAGGAAGGAGCTGGATTGTCTCAGCTGTTAGGGAACGTAGCTGGTTACAAATGAGGACTTCTATGCTCCAATATTTGCTCTCAGGATTAATTTTTTTGTTGAAGAGCCACTGAACAGCGGAGTGCAGGTGCCAGTGGTTACTCTTCTATTTACTCAATTTGTACTTCTGTGTAGTTCAGCCATCTAGGTCTGTCAGACCTAGAGCTCATTTGTCTGTTCAAGACTTCCAGGTTATGTCCATCCTTCTATATTAAACAGCATCTAGTGATGTTCTTAGGTACCTGAATGCAATGTCTATACTCTTTTAGAACTTTCCCTGGCCTGCTTTGCTAACTTTCAGATAATTCCTGGACACAGTTCAGCAGTTGGTCTGATATAGAGTCCATTGCTGGAAGGCAATTTGTATGTGGTCTCCTGTCTTCGTACATGAGAGGACTTAACATTAAGAAGGTGGGACATTCTCTGTCAGTTGGCCTCACTGCCAGAGAACACTGCTGGCACATTTAGTTTACTAGGGTTGCTATGGCTTCAGGGGGCTTAAGCACACTGTTTTGTGAATTCTGAATTGTTTGAGTATGTGCCAGGCTCACCACATTCAAGGTGTGTGAAACACAGGTGCCTCAGCAGGACAATTGTGGCTAATACTCTTGGAATTGAATGCTTAAATATAGGTATGTTGGATGCTTTTTATCCCCTGATGTTTCATTTAGTGGTATGATCACAGTAACAGACCAATGAGCTTGAAGACCAGCTCTCCTAATTCTTTGCCTGTAATCATTACCACTGTTTCAAGTTACTCCTTTCTATATTAACATACACGCGTGTTTATGTGCACATACGCTTTGTGTCATAGAAAAATGGTACTATTGTTCTCCTGCATACTGGGATCTCAGTTGGTAATAACAGATAGCAGGAGAAATGGCGTCTCATTTTCCTCCCCTCCCATATACACTTCCTGCAGTGACAGAAATACCTTCACTTGCCTCTCTGGAACAGGCCAGCTGCCTTGACTGGTGGCAGGTATGTAATGGCTAAGCATCAGTGTGCCCAACTGGTACATAACATATGTTCCAGGATGTGAGAAAGCTGAATGCTGTGGAGAACCTATGATACTTGGAAGCGTGTATCTGAGTCCACAAAATGGAGCTAAAATCAGACAAAAATGCCACCTTTTTGAATACCTCTGGTCCTTGTGTACCTGTCTGAGTAAGGTAGGAATTTGCTTCTGGATTTCTTTTGGCAGTGTGGCAAAGTCATGCAGCCTGCAAAGATTAGAGAGTTTCCTCCCTTCTGAGTAGCACTTTACACCAGAATTAAGAGCTGAGTGCAGTGTTTTATTGTGGTGATATATGAGACAGAAGGAACACAGCTTGACTTTGAAACACCAGGCAAGAGTTTGCAGTGCTAGCAATTAGGAAAAAGATATTTGTACATGTAACCTGCACATCTTATCTGGAAATCACTGTGAGATCATAATCTTGGGGTCTTATGACATTACTTTACCAAGACACAAATGAAGTGTAAGAGCAGTTTCAGGATGTTGTTGTGCGAAACTTTGCACAAATCTAGCTATAGATCAGTTGTTCTGTTTTTAAAAGGAGGGAAGGAAGACTATTTATTTCCCCCTAAAGGAACTGCTACAAAGCTATTTTCCTTATCAGAAGAACACCTTTTTCCTGAATGTTATCTCTGACATTTGTTCTGTGTAACCTAATGAGGGCAGGTGGAACACCATGGGAATGAATTGGTTTGATATAATTTTAACTTTTTTTTCAAGCCTGCACATGGAGTTGGTGTTTTGAGCCTTCATTTTGCTTATTGGTGACCTTGGACTATTTAATAGTCAATAAGAAAGGGAAAAAATAGTGCTTCTGTTTATTGCTAAGCTGCTAGGTGGCTCAGTTCCTATCTAGAGACTGTGACAGAGTTTCTATATATGTTTTTTCTTCTGTGAGCAGCAGAGAGTGTTCTCCTCCTCAGACTGGATGCAGCACTGTGCACATAGTAAAATCCTGTGATTAGAAGAGAAGTTTGTGCATCCTCTGCCATGCTGAGCTGTGTCCTCCTGCAGCAAGCCTGTTTTAATTTGCTTTCTTGGCACTAAAAGGGAAGTATGAGGGAGACCTGAGGGTTACAAATGATTGTCATGGAAAGTAAGGCCATGGAAGGTAAAGATTTAACCTTATTTGTGTCCAGGTGCAGCCTCTTCCCATCCTGGCATGACCTCAGAGGCGTGATAAACTCTGGATCAGGCAGAATACTAGAGTGTAGAGTATCAAGGCTCAGGGAATACTTCGACATAGCCTGTTGAATCTTAAGTGGCTGAACAGCCATAGTCTGTTTACATGTCCCTCATACTTTACACCGTACAGTAGTACCTAACCCTGAATAAAGGTGAATTCCCAGTGATGCTGCTCTGCCAGGATCAGGGGACAGCTTCTGTCACAATAAGAAGAAAAAATGCTTCAGTTCAGCCTGCTAGATGAATGACCATTCTTTGCAATTCCATCTGGAAAACAGTTCTTCTAAAAACAACTTTCTCCTCTTCACCATACTTTGCTACTGGAAAACTAGAAGAGTCATAGACAGATCTAAAGAAATTCAAATGCAATACAGAACTAAATGTAGTCTTCTCTGTTGTCATCTGTTCCGGTTTCTGGCCAAATAGATTTAGTCCCCAGCTGTTATGTCATCTTAATTGTGCAGCCCAGGCATAGTGGGGTAAGGGTAATCCCCAAGAGCTCTTCTGAGTCTGGACCTGAGAGCCACAAGCCTCCACAGTACCTTCAGTCTTTGCTCCAGAATAGCTCTTTCTGGGGAGCTGAGATAGTCAGCAGTAGTTAGAGCTACAGTAAGGTAGCTTTCCTTAAACAAGCCAGCAAGGGTCTGGCTCGCAACACACTCCTTAAAATGCCTTTGTCTATCACCAAGCAGAAAACCACCTCCAGTTGCCTTCAGAAAACCACCTCCAATTGCGTTCAGAAACCCACACATGGATTGGTCCTCTGTACCAGTTTCTTCAGGAGCATTTGTCCCACCTCTCCAGTTTTAGCCACACATTTCTGCCCATATGCTGCCTATTCCCTTGCTTATTTTTTGGACAGATCTGTTCTCCCTGCTGGTTTGCTGTACAGCCATGCAAATAGCTGGGCTCACACAGCAGTGGGAACAACATGGTGCTGCTTGAGCTGGCATTGCCACCTACAAAAGAGCAGCCTTAGCTGTTCCTTCCTAAAGCTTCCATAAGATTTCTTCTGGCCTTGCTTTCTGGGAAAGGGGAAGAAAGGAGAGAAGACAGTCAATCAGTGACATATCTGAACCAAGATTTTTTGTAAGTAGCAGCTTATTCAAAATTTAGTGGGTCATTCAATCACAGGTTATGCAGCTGGATACAAATACTTGCTGTGTTCTTGCTTCTCTACAAGAGAAGAGTTTAACTCATTTCTCCACTTAGTCACAGACTGCTGAAGGACTGGGGAAACTGGGGCATGAGTATAAAAACGCTGAGTATAAATAATAACAATGATTATAAAAACATTGAGTATAAATAAAACAGTATAAAATCATTGCCATAATTTTTCATGTTCTCTACACCCTAAGTGTTCACTTCATGGTGCACATGCCGTATTGCTTCCCAGAGCACTGAGACTAGGGTTCTCTTGCAGTCTGCAAAACTAGTTAAAAGCTTAAAAACATACTCTCTGAAAAAGCATATTCTTGCTAAAGCTTTGCTGGTCAGTGGTGTCTGCAGGCTAATTTACCTCGTGTCTTGTCAATTGACTCTTGCCATCATGACCTCATACTTTTCCCATTCAATCTCAGAATATTTTTAGTGATTGGAAATCTCTGTCTCTGTCTGTGCTTTATACATTGTGTCACCTCTTAGACTTGAAGAAATTTCTTAGTAAGAGTTTCCACCTTTTGGTGGAGCTAACGGGCTCTTCAGGCTGTACGATTCTTCATCATCAGCTCCCAGAATGAACCTACTCAGGAAGAGCAAAATAAATCAAAAAACATAGGCAGGGATGTAATGCAGACAATTCACAATAATAAAGTAGCTGCATTAGTCTCAAAACAGCAGTTCAAAGGAGCACAAAATTAAGCAAATGCTGTATATGCCAGTTCATTTGCACTGTCTGCTGAACCAAGTACCAGAAGGGGAAAGGGTAGTAGACGCATGGGACTGTGTGTTGAAATACATTTGGGAAAAGAATTTGTTTCAGAAAGCTATGAAAACAAAAATTTGGATGCTTACAAGTCTGCAGTCAGGAGAGGGAAGGAAGAATGATGTCATTTCATAGATCTCAGAGATTTGATGTTTTCATTTGCCATTTTCAGGATTGGGGAAGGTTTTGGAGCTTATTATCCACACTGAAATCTAATTCAGACTCAGATAGGAATTGCCATTTAACTATAGGAACCACAAGTGTGGAAATCACCATCCAGAGAATAAGGAGGACAAATATGTTGCTTTCCTGTAAAACATGAGCAAAAGCTGAGAAACTTAATTGTTCAGCTGCCATTGTGAAATTTGTGTATTAGTCAAAAGATTATGTTGGATTTATGCATTCCCAAACATAGGAACAGTAATATAGGGGGGAAAAAAATCCCAGTATTCCAGTAGTCTGGGAAGTGCTAAGTGCTAGTGAATCTCTGAAATGTCATACGGCCTATTAGCATATACCAACCTATTTCAGCCACTGAAAATGCATGTTTATTTCTGTTCATCAAAACTGCTTCAATATTGGAAGTTGCAGTTTTTCCCTTGTAATGTAAATTGCTGTAAGAAACACAACTGAATTGTTATTTATTTAATAGATAATTACACTTAACAATCTGTGCTGCAGAAGATAATGGCTGTGGAAGTCAAAAGGCATTTGCACAGAAGTTTAACTTGGTGATAAATGGCTTCCAGTGTCAGATGACACACCAGAGCTGGAAATACTGTCGCATCTTTGAAGACCTGAGAAATTCTGGTTTAACTGCAGGGAAAAAACAAAACAGTAGAAAAATTGTCAGTGCATTTTCTTTTGGTGTTGAATAGGAAGTATTCAGGAATGTGATTGTAGAAACTAGAAGGGTCCCTTAAAAATGCAGTACAAAGTAATTGTTTAGGTACTTTAATTTTCAATCCTTGTAGTATCAGAATTCCTAAAAATTTCTCATAAATGCATCACTGATTCATATGTAGATGGTGTTAAAGGACATAAGGCATCAGCAGAGAATCCAGACAGACCCTGTGTATATCATAGGTCATTTTATTTTACTGAATTACTGCCAAACTGAGCCCAGTGGCTTCCATTTCACCGATACATAACTGGTATTTGGCAGGAGCAGAAAGTATCCTCACAGTACCCATTTCAAATTATGGAATTATTAGTTTCCTTATTATATAGATGGGACATAGAGTAGTTTGGGGAACCATTGGAAGGTCTTTCTGGATGCTGCATGCTCTACCAGGAGACTATATTCTTGGGGAAAAAAAAAAAGAAAGGAAACACCACAGGAATCTTAACGTCCCCATAACTCCTTCCCCATAAAACTGATTTCTCCTGGCACCAGTGGTGATAATGAGAATTTGATGTTTGTTCTGTGACTTGTGTGATATTTTCAGCCCTGGCTGGAACCCATTAAAAAGTTGTTTTGAAGATAGAGAATACATTACTGTGATCACACTAGCAGGAAAGTTCAAAATCTGTCCTTGCTCTCTGAAAGCACTGAACTGCCTGAAGCAAACTGATGTGTTAGCATAGGCAAAATCACCCAAACCCTGTGCCAGAAGTAAAATTCACATTGTCTTGCTCTCATAGGATGCAATTTATAAGTTACTTTATATATTTATATATATAAATATATATATAAATATATATACATTTATATATAAATTTATAATATAAATTTATGTATATAAATATATATATAAAGTATAAAAAGCCAAAAACATAATGGTTGTGGTCCGAGTTTCAAGAGGGGACATGGTTCTGGGGACATGGTGGCCAATCTGGGAATAACAGCTGCACTGTCCCCAGCAGCACTAGGGCCACTGCATATTGTCTGTATGCATCGGTAATGTACAGACAGTGCTATCTGCAATCTGTTACAGATTTCAGCTTCCTGATCCAGAAACGTAGGCCTGTCCAATTAGTCCAGCTCCTCTCCACCATGGAAAACAACCAGGACATCGCAGTCACCAGAGGGATGGGAAGCTTTCATAGTTTGGGTTGCAAGGGATCTTAAAGTTCATCTAGTTCCAGCCCCCCTGCTATGATCAGTGATACCTTCCACCAGAGCAGGTAGCTCAAAACATCATCCAGCCTGGCTTTGAACACTGTCAGCGATGGAGCAGCCACAACTTCTCTCTGGGTAACCTGCTTCAGTGCCTCACCACCCTCACAGTAAAGAATGTCTACCATCTAACCTGAACTTCTGGTTTAGTTTAAGCCCAGTACCCCTTGTCCTATCACTACAGTCCCTAATGAAGAGTCCCTCCCCAGCATCCTTGTAGGCTCCCCTCAAATACTGGAAGGCTGTTCTGGGGTCTCCACACAGGCTTCTGTTCTCCAAGGCTGAACAGCCCAAACTTTCTCAGCTTGTCTTCATACAGAGGTGCCATGGTCATCCTCATGGCCCTCCTCTGTACTTGCTCCAACAGTTCCATGTCCTTTTTATGTTGAGGACACCAGAACTGCACACAATACTCCAAGTGAGGTCTCAC
>JAOEHY010029522.1:0-40402 GCA_025447955.1 Psilopsiagon aurifrons | reverse complement strand
GTAGGACTAGGTCAAGTCTGCCTTTCCTTACCACATGAACGAACATGAAATAGGAAGCAAGGAGTAAATCTCCCTATAGTTCATTTAATAAAATGGCATTGACACGAGACCATTCAATGCCAATTTATGAAGGTGACTGCAGAAGGTAAAGGGGAAGAATGACAAAAGAGAAAAGGGAAGAGATTTCAGAGTATAACAATGTATTTTAAGTTCAATATACTTGCTAGATGTAGTAGTGCCCTGAAGCAGCAGCTCCACACAGATAGCTATGTTTTGCTAGAACAGCAAATAAAAAATCAAATCTGTAAATAAAACAAAAAAAGAAGCAAAGAGAACTTCACATTCTAAACGGCATTCTCAGATCAATTTTTACTTTAAAACATGCAGAGTTCTCACTAAGGCAGTGAACAGAGATGGTTCTGCAATTCAAGCAAATAAGTTAAAACAGATTAAACATGGGTTAAAGGAAATAAAAACCTGACATAATGTATTCATGTACTAGTCCAGTAAAAAAAAATCCCAAAGTGATATTGATTATGAGCCATGAGAAATGAAACTGAACATCATGACATTATTGGACATGTAAAAAAGCATCATTTCTCATTTAAAGTTAGCTCACAATATTTCAGGTAAATATCTGAAGCAGATTTAATGCTCAGAGTTAAGTTTCAGTTTCTCCAGAGCTCAGTTTTATCACAGCTTTTTCCACAAGTTCCCTACTTCTAAATATTTAAAATCTTTTCAGATATTTCACAGTCTCATTGACATAGAAGAGATAACCAGGTCTTCCAAAGTTCCTAAGACCTTGGAAGATGCCCAAGTCTATGTCCTGCCTCAGTGTCCAGACAAAACAAGTAAGTAAATAACAGGACTATACAAGATATTGCTATTTCATGAGTTACGCACCTATGGTATCAGGTAGTGAACTCCTAGTGCTCTATTCCTTCATTCACATAGGGGTGCACTGCCTATGTGCCTTATATGGCTCCCTACTGAAAAAACATATTCTAGCCCATGCCCAGTGTTCTTACCAATTTTTGACCAAAATCAAGACTTCATCTACCTGAAGCGAAAAATCAAGGGTGGGGAAGAAGTACTACGGCTTCTGTTTTTATCCAGCCAAATAATGTCTTTCCAGCCACAGCCAACATACTTTAAGTCCACAGCTGGTTTAATCAGCAGAGACTACTTTCTAGGTACAACATACTTGTACTGGAAGAAAATGACCTTTTACCATTTTACAGCAAGTGCTGTACATTAAGTTCTATCTTTCCCAAAATATTTGCCTTATTTTGATATGTATATATTTGTAGGTACTTATATGGCATATGCATACAGATACCTGTCTGTATCTCACTGACAGCTTGTTCGCTCTGCACCACAGCCAAACAGCAGCAAGTGAAAAATCAGAAAATGAAGGTGGCTAGTAGCAGGCTGCTGCTATTGCTATTTTCTCTTGGTCCCTCTCCCTCCCAGCAAGTTTCTCACACCCAGGCAGAAGCATACAGCCAACTGGGTAAATTGCACTGCTGGTGACAGCTTACCATGGCCTCCATCTCAAGGACCTCTGTCTTCTAGTTGCAGGCTTATTGTGTTGTGGAACCACCTTGAACAATGTATTTAGGACCAGCTATAAGATGATGGCTAGGGTTTTACCCCAAATGAATTTCTATCTCTAAAGGGTAAACCATAAGGCCTAATTACCAATTCTCAGGAGCTTAGCTGTATGCTATTTGGAATAAAATTTGCTAGAACACATGCTTGGCAATCCTCCCTTTAACACTTCCCCTGTTGTTTAGGTTACACATTGCTCTCAGTGTGAGGAACAGAATCAAGGAATCCTGCTATTCTAAAATCCTTTCCCCATTTCATAACCAGACAAGCAGTGAAGGGACGCATCACAGTTCACTTCCACTGCAGTAGCCTGGCACCTATTATTTATGATAGCATTTTCTTTTTCTATAGTATTTTTTTCCTTGTCTTTGTTGATGATCATGTGGAAGAAAATATTGTAAGACAGTAAAACAAAGTACTTGCCCAATACATGAAGCAGAATTAAAATTCTGATTGTTCCTTGAAGCTTGAAATATTTAAATATTAAAAGATACAAAGAGCTCCTTGGAAAGTCTAAGACTGTTTATAAAAAAAAAGCCCTACTGAGTTAAACCCAAGGATCAACTTGCTTTTTAAATATACTTTACTTAGCCTAAAATAAATGCCAAATTCTTTCAGTTTGACACAAGTGATTTTAAAAGGTACTACAAAATTCACACTGTGCACTACATGCTTTAAAGTGGGCAATGAACTGTTCATCAGTTAGCTATTCTCACATCAGACTTTACAAGAGTGAATACTTAAGAGACTATGAAGACCATTACAATTTCCAGTTACTCTGAGTTTGTTCTTGGTGTGATGCTCGTATTTCACAATTTTAAACAGAACAAAAGTATTACCTTACATTATTTTAAAGAGGAATGTGACTTCATTACAGTTTTAGCCGGCCTATTTCCCCTTTCCCAAGTTGTTTTGATCTCTTAGTCAAAAAAGATTCAGATTAGATTTTTTTAAACCTACCATATCATTGAACAGATGTTAATCAACATGAAATATTCATCTTGTTTCAGATGATGTGTAAGCAGAGAAAATAAATTTTAATGTTAAAAAGAGGAAAGGAAAAGCATATGCCACATAAATAATGCATGAAAATGGCAAACTCGTTTTTCCACCTGTTACTCTGTTACTAATACATACAAAGACTGCTTCAGGCATTTCTCTTTTTTACCCAAACATATAAAACCACAATATATTAATGTATACCTGTCTGAGACTGATCTTTCATAGGGCCTTGTAAGGCTTATGTACAATAGCTTTTCATACTTCAGCTGCAAGAGTGTTAAACAAGTGACCTGTAATTCTTAGATAAGTCAGGGGCAAAGAAAGTAAATTACAATACAATCACAAGCCTGAACTTGCCTGTATGAAGCCCTGCTGGCTTTAGGCAGATTAGTTCAGGAAGATCATACAACAGAGCTAATCTCTGTTTTTCAGCAGGACTGGAACAAACAAATCACGCTAAACAGCAAAACCTTAAGTTGGCCATGGGTTTCCAGTATTGGAGAAGAGAAATATTTAAGTTATCCCTATGAGTGTTACATGAAACTTAATAAAATGCAAGGAATCACTGCAATTTTTATGCCGCCAAGTAGAATAGTCTGAGCAGTGTCCAAAAGGAAAAAAATATCTACACTCTAATCAAGCCAGAAGCTTTGACAAAAGTCTGTCTCAGCAGTCCAAGACAAGTGGGTTTGGTTTCCCCCTTGCATTCATGACATCTACAACTGATACTGGATTTTTGTTGTTGAGGAATAACTCCTGCGGAGGTGCTGACCATGCATACAAAATATAGTTAAACCTTGAGTTAAAGGACCTACAAGATAGTTACAGATATGATGTCATTTGCTTTGCAATGTTATAATTTACATCCCATTTTCCATCTGTTTCTCTCACTGGTAAGACAACTCAGTGTACTTTCTCCACACTGGCTTTCAGGTCTGTTTCTTTGCCAACAGACATACCTGGGAGTGGAGGTAGAGAAAAACTATGATTGCTAAGCACGAGCTGAGAGAAGGCCCTCTTGCCTGCAGGACTGCCTCCTGTAGTGCCCCCACCACCTTAGGCCTGTGCTACTTCTGGGTGAGTTTGAAGAGCTATGGCAAACACATACGCCCTGTGCACACAGAATGCCAGTTCTCACACTTCCAAATTACTCTTTTCTAGACATACACTATTGCACAATCTAGAAGACATTGCATGTGCACTTCAGGGAAGGTCAGGGCATCCTTTCCAGGGTTTCCACAGCAAGATGACAGATGTCTTCACTACAAATGAGACTCATGCGATTGAAATATGACCAGTTATCTAGAATTCGATATGAAAAAATAACTGGAAAAATATTACTAAAGTCATACGAATATCTGTTGTCTTTTCTTTCCTTGGTACTACTGCAATTGTTCCTAAAAAAGAGCCTTGCCTATTTTCATATTCTGTTCCTCCCTTCAGCCATTTCTAGAATCAGAAAATTTGCAGCTTATCTGGAAGTCTTCATAACAGGAGTTACAACATGATTTTTTTCCCGAACATTTCGTTCGGGGTAGTCCTATTAGAACAAGCTGCAATATCCATTTTTAAGCATTTACATACTTTAGCAACAAGCCCACCTATTGTTTACTCCATCTCTTGGCAGGATCATTCCCATTTTACATTTTAGCAGGGAAAGATTATAGAACTTAACAACAACCAGAAGCCCTTAAGCTAACAACTGTTTGTTCAGCTTCATTGCGTGATGCTGCCTGATCACACTCATTGTCCCAGACATGTTTTGCAGCAACCTTTCTCACTGATATATTGCTTTGTGATTTCTGATCCTTTTTAAATTATAGTTCCGTGTATCAATGTTGTAATGGGTTTCTCATGACTTTCTTTTTTGTCTGTTAATAGCACAGTGCCAAGTATTCTTCACTGTTCACAACACTGGCTTGCAGGAGCTTTTGCCAGGCCATTGGCAGGGCACATGCTTATGAATATCTGCATCGTTACATTGATTTGTAAATCAGTGAATATATATAGCTTCCAATACCTCTGCAATAGATGCTCAGGAAAATTATTAGCTGTGGAGTTAAGTTGTTCATATGTAAGAATCTAAGACTGAAGTTTCTGCCAGATTTTTATCAGAAGTTTACAGGCAGAATACCAAACATCATACCCCACAACTGTGACTCTAGAGAGAAAAAAAGGCAGTATGATTTTTGGCTTGCTTTAACCTTATAAATGACCTTGAAAAGTAGATCTATAAATAGCAGGAAGTTTCCACTAATCCAGTTACTGTTTTCATCAGTAAAAATGTATCTATGAAGGCTGGCTCATCTCCTTCCAAGGAAAAGCTGGCCTGATTCTAGCTACTTAAACTGCAGCCTCTAAGCTGGTTTCCCAGAAGTTTCCATCAGATGAGGTGCTAAAGGGGCTCTGTAGTTGCTGGCACACTTCACTTCTCCTTCTAGCCAACAGAATCTATTTCAAAAGCAGAACAGTTATACTATAGAAGAGACAAGATGTCAGATCTCTTTTCTTTAGTTTAAATGAGCCTGTGAAGGGAAGGGTGTCATCTTTCTAACACAAGTGAGATAGGATTCCATCTGAAAGGGTCAATTTATATACTAAAGTAAGCCAGCAACTCCACCTCCCCCATGCCTCCCCTTTATCTCTTAACTGAAGCACAACTAGCTACATTCACCTTAAACAATGGACTTTTCTCTTTTTCTGCTTGGCTTTGCCAATAGTGAGTGACAAGTACTGTATCCCAGAAGTAGCAAGAAAGTGCTATAGTTCTGGAAATCACCTGCTCAAGTACCAATTTTCCTTATCAATCAGGAAGGAAATAGTTTTGAATGACAAATATTTGCAGGAGAGTGTTTTAAAAAGGCAGGTATTGCCTTAGTTAGTCTGCTCAGAAATTGTTCAGCAAGGAGATGTCTTCTTTGTGGCAAAAGAATTTTCCAGTTCAGCTGCAAAAATTTTTCTGAACCGGCCACTTAGAGATCAGTTTCTGACAGCAAATCTCTCATTTCTGCAGAGATGAGGAGAGAGAACAGTCCACAGGGTTTCTCTTAGTTGCAAATGTAAAATGAACTGGTTATCACTTGAAAAAAGAACCCAAACAGATAGAACTTTATAGATCGAACTTCACACAACTGATTACATTAGCATTAAATTTACATTATTATCAAATTGCTAATTGCTAGTTTGCTTTAAAAAAAAAGGTTAGAAAACAGTTAGAAAGGATCTCCCTGATCCTGTTAGAAGTTACGCAAGAGTTTTAACTTACCAGCTTACTCACATGGATTCATAAGACATGCTAACTTCACAGGCCTAGTCACTAACCCTTAGCTTATTCTCTTACCGCACTGATGGTTTATCAGCCTTGATTCTCAAACTACTATGCAGTTATCCCAGGAACTACAGACATTTGGCTAACTGCAGAGAAGTATAAGGGATCTCAGAAAAGGAAATGTGCATATAGAGAACACCTGCTCCCGGTTATCCATACTGTAGTTACAGGATCACTGTGGGTATTTACTATGTCACTTCACGCTAGAGATTTTGTATTTGACAAAGCATGACAAAACTGTGGAGATCTTTACAATTACACCACTTTGTGAGCAAACCTGCATTTCACAATGTGGTCAAAGATGTCTTTTAGGCCTGAAGAACTGTCCTTTCTTCTGTGCAGGAGAGGAACATGCAGTTCAGGGCTCATCCCCTGGCAGCAAAAATTACACTTACTCTGTGCACCAGTAGAAGTTTCTGGGGTTTTTTCTACCCACTTCTCCCTGTCCTGTGACTACCTCAACAGAGAGTAATCTTTTAGTCCAATACATGCTTCTTTGTGGTTTCTAAACAGAAAATTTCTCCTGAAAAGAACACCATTTTTTCCCACATTCTTACATTCCAGACTGCAGATGAGCATAAGCTGTTGCATACTTGTTTGCAGGTAAGTTTGAACAGAATGGGACTATGAAAAACATTAAGCCTAGACCAGAGTAACCTTTAAACAAATTACCAGTCTTGGTTAGATTAGGGAAGAGATTTTGTCCTCTCTGATTTTCCTTTGAACATGCTGAACTGGCGCTTTAGTTCCATTTGGCAAGACCACCCAATGTGATATTTTTCTTACAAGTCGACTTCCTGTATTTTGACAAGCAATGAATAATATACACAGAGTAGTTCTTGAGCAATAAGCTCTACGTACAGGCCCACAATATAACTGTGGTGACTGTTATAGATACTGTTGCCACAAAACAAACTGGGACTTTATACCCACAATATAATGAGTTGCAACTACAAAAACTGGCAGGTGCTAAAAGGGATAGTCGGGAGGATATGAGAAGTATTCATTGAGTGCGCAAGAAACAACTTCCTGATTCCTTGAGTAAGTGAAGGCGCCAAAGCCAATGTTACTAGAAGAGACTTTATTACAATTGTAACTACTAAAAATCAGTACATCAAAGTCTCAAAGACCCATAGTTTGGGCAAGAGAAAAGTAGATTAGCAACACAAAATGGAAGTTACTATTTTAACACTGTATCAGTGGTATAGGATCTACATGAAATTACTGAACCCCTAAATTTTACTGACGTGGTATGCTGAAATTTGAATAGTATGAAATCTTGTCATTTTTATACATAGTTTCTTGTTTCCTGTCCTTTCTTCCTAGTGGGATTTACAAAAGGTGTCTAGGAAAGAAAGATATGCAAATTCCATATTGCAGAATAACCTGAACCACATGAATTCAGGTTATGTTTTTCAATGCTCATAGCCAAGTCTGAGGGATTATAAGCGTATAAATTTATGGAAATACAAAAAATAAGAAGGAATGTTGACCTAAATCAACTTATCCCTTATTCATAAGGATTATATTATGAATGTAGTATATTCTTCTACTTCCTCAACTTATACTAAGTTATTCTGTATTCAAATTACTCAGAGAGCTTCAACCAGACTTGAAAGATAAGAGATACTTGGTACAAAAGCTCCAAATCAGCTGGAATATCCAGATTTCCATAAATTCTCATTTCCTTCTTCTGCTCCAATCTCATATCACAGAAGAAAAGCACTTTCTCGTATTTCTACTTGATTTTTTGCCCACTACTTCTTTTCCCTTTACACATTTTATCTTCTACTTTTTCCCCTGTTTCTTTTCCATTTCTGTTTCTGTCCTGCTGTGGGGAGTTGGTATCCATTTTACTGTTTCATTACCAGAAGACCATGTTATGCATTTCCTTATGAGAAGGAAGGATTGATTGTGTTTTTGGTACAAATCTGTACATCACACTTGGCAGTAAATACACTCCAGGTCACCCAGCAGGTTTGGGTTTGAACTGTGACAGTGCAATGTGCCAGTAAAGATCCTCCATAAAGTCTAAAGAATGTTGGGGAAAGAACCTTGTAGTCTTTTTGTAATGAAGTGCAAGAACCTTAATTCAACACGACTGAATTTAGAATAGCGTATTATTTTTCATTTGTCACTGCTAAAGGTGAAGTTGCTACAGGAAAGATCTGAAACCTTGTTCCTGTCTAATTCCCCTGTTCATTATTCAGAACACTAATTTTACTATGAGCTGTATCTGCCAAAGTTACAGCTTGATATGCTAGCTAACAGAGAAAGAGGAAAGAGGGAATCTTGTTCTAACACCTTTTTGCAGTCAAAAAGTACCTGATGGGCAAAACGCAGAGCTAATAGAGGAGCCACGTACATTTAAAATAAGTCAAACAAAATTACTTGGCAATTATGCTTTGCCGCCATTTCTGCTGTAGATAATACAGCACTGTGGATTTCAGACTACCATGAAGTCTTAACCATCCATAAGCCAAATTGTCTTGATGGCGGTTACATTGGTAAGCCATGGAGGGGAGAGGCTTGGTTTTAATCAGATTTGTTTTAAGCATTAGTTTGAATGTTGCAATTTTTTGTTACTCAGATGAAAACATTGATATTTTCAAGTTGTCCAAAGACATAATCACTGAAAGTCCACATCAGACCACAGTACCTCAATTTGTCCTCAAATATTAAAGCATTCTCAAATGGTTTAAACTTTGACACTGTTGGTTTATCGAATTCATTGGGAAGAGCCCAGATAATATCTTAAGTACCAAAAAAACCCCACGATGATCTATGAGACTATTACTACTGGTTTCAGTTAATACAGGATGCAGGACGAGGTCTTATAATTTTAAGCAACTGAAAAGTAAAAAGTTACAGAAATGTTCCAGATAACATGCACACATAAAGATACTGAAATCGCTCCTCTGCTTTCTTGCCAGTCATCTTTAGTCTGCCGCTCTTCTAGAACAAGCTACTGTGTCAGCTCACTTGATGCTCGGGAGAACACAGTACAGAAAAGCTACTGATCTCTTTTTTGGCAAAGGTAGCGTAAATATTATGCATGATGGAGCTGCTGGTGGTCAATAACATGTCTTATGGCAAGCCTAAAGAAACTCACAGAAGAGATCACTCCACAGTGGGCTGTGCCTACAGTAACTCCACTGGGGTTAACAGGGTCCACAAAAAAGCAAAATCACAGTAAGGTCTGCTGTAGCCTTTACACATCTGACATGGCTTAGCATGGACCTGAGTATTTTTAAAATACTACAATATGCAGTAAATTCTCTTTTCTTTTTAAGCAGAGATATTTTAGAGCCATCTGGGGTGTATCATTTTTCTTTGCTAAATAGTTCAGTATTGTAGCCCAGCTTCAAAACTATGGAGACTTTTTCAGGAAAATGCAAATGATCTCTCACAGACTCCTAACCACCTTATCCTGCCTTTTCCAATGCTCACTGCCTTTCCTTATCTCTAATTTAAGTATTCTGTCAGAGGGTATATGCTGGACAAAATCCAGAGCTGCTGTTTTCCTTAAGAAGAAAATATTTTTCTGCAGTACCAGTTTAAGATGGACAGCAAGCAGTGGTAGAGGCCTGACCCTGAAGAAGGCCACACTTTCTCAATACCGTATATCTAAAAAAGGTTCTATAATTGCAGGGAAGAATTCCTAGTTAACAAAAAAAGAAGTACCTTTTCAATCACAATTCTGTGCAGTCCCCAGTAACAGGGGAGCTTGGCTATTTTCAGAAGTCAGCTCAAAACAACCCAATGATAATATTTGCAAAGAAGCAGATGATATCCCACAGTCATATGAAGCTCTATAAACAGACTCATTTGACCAACTGCTTAATGGCAAAAATTGTTATTATGCATTTGTTGATATTTTTATAATACTCTGCATTGTTATTACTTTTCACTTGCTCATACTTCTGCTGTTCTATAGTTTGAAACCAGCAGCTCTGCTTTCTGTAAACAGCCTGCAAAGCAAACACAGCAAGTGACTGTGTTAGGACTGTTTGCTTTGTACTGTTTGCTGTTCTGCTGCTCCCAACTTTTGAACACACAACGTTAACACTCACACAAAAGTGGTTTCAGCACAGATGATAAAAGTGTGTGCAGGCACAGAGAAACCACTGCTCAAGAAGAGTCTTTCCTCAGTTCTGATTCAGCAGAATCATTAGAAGAAAACATTTAGTAAAAACATCCTTTTTAATCAGCTGAATTAACCTCCTCGTGTGAGTTACAGGAGCAGATGCGAGTGACATCACTGACACACTCCTGCGTTGCCCATAATCAAAAACTCAGACACAAGACACTTTATCAGAGTATTTTTGTCAAAGAGCAAATGAAGGTTTTAAACAAATGTTTCCTCATTACAGCATAGTTCCTGCTTCTTTCTTTCGTAGTGATGATAGAATCTTTTGTCAGAAACACTGCAAATAGTTTGATGACAGTTTCACTTTTATAGATTGAGCAGTATCATGTCAACACTAGCCAGAGGAAAATGATACAAAGTGCTGATGACCGTCTTCCAAAAATCCAGAAATTATTTTCAGGAAAGTAGAGAACTTGTACATTTACAGTAACATAAAATTAATCCATCTTTGACTTCACAGTTTCTCTTTCAACAGCTCAACTAGAAAATAAATATAATGCATCTGAGACCTTTCAGTAATACACCTGATGAAAACCAGTGAAGTAGAACTGAACTCATCCAGAAAATTGTTTTAGTTTAGAACTGCTGTCACAGAGTATGACTCCTCATACCAGTATTCAGTTGCTGAAGTACTTTAACATTCATCTTTGTACTACAAATCAAAGTACACATTTTCCCATATGTATTAATTTATTATAAAATTAAATGAACTTAAAAAATAGATGCTTTTGAATGCATGGGCACAAACATAGATTAAAAAAAAAAAAAGTCATTTTTATCACAACATAAGTGTCTTGAGAAATAATACACCTCAGAGGAATCTAATTGCTTCCATCTATGTGTTACATAACAGCAAGACACTTTTCCTGATCCTTCTCTACTTCACATCAATGCTGTGAAGTGCCAGCAGAAAAACAAAAGTAATGGTTATATGTTAAATACTTTAAAGTGATTTAAAAAAAATGTGATTTCACTTACCTAATTCTTTAGAAACTGGAGAATCAGCCGATATATCCCCAATCTTTGCAAGGCTATCATAATACGCTCTTCCAGCCACTACCATAGCTTGGGGATGGAGGGAAAAAAACCCATACAAGAGTGTTAAAAGTCAAAGTTAAAGTATTTTCCATTATCACTGCTTTATGCTCCTACGAAATCTTGTAATCTAGGGCACATAGTAAGAGAGGGGTATATAGCAATAAGGAAATTCTGCGACCAGAAAAAGTTTCATGAATCCCTAAGCAACATGCTAATTTGTGAAACCAGGTACAAAGATAGAAGACTAGACTACATGAATGAAGTTTCAGCCTGTTATTTAGTTCCAACTTTCACTCATATCCAGAATAAATGAGCACCCAGTGGGTAGGTTTAGCCATAAGCCATTGGTCAGGACATAACAAAGTTCCTTGGTACAGATAAAACTGTTGGAAAAAATAGCAATGCCAAGGTCTCTGCCCTGTACTGGGCAGCCAGGTCACATATCTGAGAAATGGCTTCTGGCCATGAGACAAGGGACCTACAGTTGCCAGAAGGAGACAGGGAGCCCTTCAAAAGCAAACCATCAATTATTGTTTAAGTTAGATGAAAGAGTAACTTGCTTCAAAAAAGCTATGATGGAATGCAATTGCTAGGTGTGACAGATTTAAAATAATAGTGAAATGTGAAAGGTTGGATACAGTCACTCCTAAAAATTAACATTTTGGATAACACTGTACAGTCATCATATGTCATCAATGACAGGTTCTTGTCAGAATAATACATTGCAATGAGAGGATTCTATATATAGACACTCACTTTTCCACTTTCCAGAAATTTTAGGCCTTATAAGTTAAAACTTC
Source organism: Psilopsiagon aurifrons (assembly GCA_025447955.1). Classification (NCBI taxonomy): domain Eukaryota; kingdom Metazoa; phylum Chordata; class Aves; order Psittaciformes; family Psittacidae; genus Psilopsiagon; species Psilopsiagon aurifrons. Next base: position 28,470 of record JAOEHY010029522.1, on the reverse strand, counting down.
AAAAATTAAGTCTCTGAAACATGATGATCAGGTAATCCATTTGTTACTCTTTTCCCAATTTTCAATGTACCATCAATACCTAAAATCATTATAAATTACATTGTTCAGCAACGTAATAAGCTAAAATGGTGGAAGATCTCTGGTTTCTTGAACAGACATTAGAAACTAGCACTTATTCATACAATTTCTGCATAGAGTTATTTTGACAGTCCAGGAAAGTGTCTACTTTTATCCTCATCACTGAACTCTGGATGGCGGAGAAAATCAGTATTCCAAGTACTTTAAGCAATAACAACCTCAGGCAAAAGGTGTATATATAGTTTAAGTAGAAATCTGAAAGCTTAACATTCCCAGCCAAAAAGACAGACCCTAGTTAACACTTGGATGCTCCTCTTTTTGTCCCTCCAGGCGAGTTCCCCCCTTTTATACTTTAGAGTTGGGGTTTAACAGTCCCAGTTTTACAGGAACTAATAAGCTCTTCTTATATATTACTAAGGTTTCAGTTATCCTCAGTTAATCATTTTCTGGCTATAGCTATTTTAGCAGCAAAGCCAGTTGTGCTAGAATGAACAGGGAAACATCAACATTCAGACTGCGAGGAGGCTAGTAGTGAGAAACATTTTACATATGTAGTGGATCTACAGTTGTTGCCTTGCATCTGCACAGTATTTAGAACTGATCTGCACAACACAAAGAAATAGCAAGGACAAACTGGCAAGTATATTTTCAACCTAAAGTAGAAGCCATCAGACTCTCACTGCTTACTTTAGAATACTTTTTTCTGAGAGGAACATACTTGGCAATTGCCAACTAGAGTATTTTAGGTTTGCATTTTGTAATTTTTACTAGCAAAGGTGACAACTTTGGTTACCTAACTATATTCACTGAGAAACCTGAAACTCCTCCAGATGAAACAATGATTATTTTTAGGCTTTATTGCATTAGACAAGAGTAATTTCTAAGCTGTGTCTCACAGGTGCTCTATATTCAAACTTTCTCAAAAGAAAAATTATACTGGTGGTACCGATGGAATGAGCAGTATGCCATCCATATGCAAAGATTTTATGCCATTCCAACTCTTCTTACCTAATGTTTTCTGAAGATAGCCCCAAGTCAACCTTCTATCTTAATACAGGCACTAAACCAGGAAGAAAAATGTATGATTTCTCCTCTGCTAATCAAGCTAAATCAAGAACTCCATTTGGATAGTCTCTTCACCAGCTCTATGGCTAGTAAACAACTTTGACAGAAAAGAAGTTTTGACCTTTTATGTTCAAGAGGTATAAAAGTACGTTATAAATCTATGAGAAGGTCTTGGAAGTTTAATGTTGTCAGCCTACTCTGACTTGTTTGGAAATCTGCATAGTATTTGTTTAGCAACAGAGTATTTACTTTTTGTTACAGACCTATTTATATCACTCAGAACTGATGGAGAAGAGATTAACAATTTATGAGTCCAAAGACGAATTTAATGTCGTTTCTCAACAGTTGTTGCAACATTGTAAACATTTATTCACTTGAAATTAAGCATTCATGCTAGATATGCTTTATCAGACAGTCTTAAAGGACAAACTTGCTACACCACCATTTCCATCAGCTTCTCCAGTGCTGCTGTGCACAGTTATGTTGTAATTTATGGATGACAAGCTGAATTAAAAGAGAAGCAGCACATTATCAACACAAAAATATGTGAAAAACAGAACCCTCAGAAACTGGTATAAACATTTTTTAGTCAGTCATAGAAATACTCGTTATTACTGGTACTATGTATAATCCCTAAGGTTAGGTATTAGGCAACCACAATGTTAATCCATCAGGTTAGGCATTACTGCATGTAAGTCAGCATTTCCTTATTTTCATCTTCAGCGGGTTTTACTTTCGTCTTGTTCTCAAGCCTGGTCTAAAATTTGCATGAAGAGAGATTTCAATGTCTATTTGGCTATGCACTACTTCTGCAGTATCATATTTCTCAGAGTACTAGATTACACATAGGGAAAAGATATGCCACAGACTTGATTGAGGCAAAATTAGAGAGATTTTCCATGGTTTTAATATGGTATTAAGCAGCTCAACAGGTCTGCAGAGGTGAAATAGAGCAAGCTCTAACAGGTGCTAACAATATGAGCTTTGGGAATCCAAGGCCCAGGCCTTGAAACCCCTTTCTCAGGTAGACAGCTTCTGTGAAGTCAGTCATGGAAGTAAACATCCATGTTACAAGAGAGAGTCTGGGTCCTTGGATTCAAATTTATTAATTCCAATTTTGACTCCATTAAAAACATACAATCAGATTTAGTATGGACAAGGAAAAAAAAAATGAATCCACTCCTGCAACTCTTATTCATCCAAGTTGTTCTGCTCACAGGATTTCTTACGTACTACTGTGTATAAGAGAGCAGGGAGAGCTCTCAGAATGTGAAATAGCTTTGAAAGATATTTCCAGAGAAAAAAAAAAAAAAAACAACTAATTGACATAACTTCATTTTTTTCCCCCTTTGTTATTCTAATGTGTGTTATTTACACTTGATGTTCAGTTTATTTTGCAGGAGCTCTGCGCTTAAGTGTTTGGGATGCAACTGCTGCAGGACAGTTAAAAAACCCTACGTGGAGTGGGTACATATGTATTTGTGCTTTTTGGGGCTTTTTTGCTAATTAAACACATCCAAAATTCAACTCAGAAATTAAGCTTATACACAACCATCATATCCAATATGCATATTTAAATGAAATAAATACCATTTTAAAGTTAGCACCTAGAAGACTTACCATTAACAGCTTTTTCATAGTTCTTTCCCAGATTTATTAGATTCCTCAGTCCTGGGTTGAACTGTTCCATAACATTCTAGGGAACAGAAAAGAAGATTTGTGTTATAACCAAGGCAGTTCAACAGTGGATGGAAGTATTTATCTCAGTGTCACTTAGGCCTGTTTTAGGTCTCGTAAGTACAGTGTACATCTGAAAGGTCTGTGGATGGGTGAAAAATAGAAGACTTGGGAGAAAGAGGAGAGCAAAGGATGGAAGGGAGAAGAAACTGCGCAGTTAAGATCAACAAACAGGAAAAAGAAAAGGTAAACTTTCCATTGGGGTAAGAAGAATCTGGCTGTTCATAACACAAAGGGATGTCAAGTATGTGATCAAAGTTTGCACAGATCCTTCTCTTGTGGTAGATGATGGAGAAATAAAAGTGAGAGAAAAACCTTTACCCACTAACTGTTTTGTAAGGCTGGGAAAAGGGAAAAAAAGAAAAGAAATTCACCAGGTGAGGGGGAGACAAGCGCTTTATCTTTTCTAAGTTACAGAGACCATTAAGGGAAATCAGTTGGGGTTTTTTGTTTGTTTGAAAACGCTGCATTTTCTTGTACAAAGCTGTGGTCCTTTCAGCAAGAAATGAAAATGATGATCTTATTTAAATAGAAGGAGAAAAAAAGTCCACTGCAGCTGCTTTGGCTGTTAAATACAATTATTGTCTGAAACAGCCAGAATCTGAAATCCAGCAGCTCCAAGCATGACTACTCTCTTACCCAGCAAATTCTGTGAACTGATGAAGTGGTAGAACTTGTGACTGGCAGTTTCACAGTGCAAGAAAATAGCTACACTGTTAAATAGAAACATTTAAAATCTTTGCAAAAAGTAGAAAGTAAGTTAAGTCATGACGCATGAATTGAAATTTGAAGTTGCCCAGAGTTGCGGGGTGATGAAGAGAGAAACAGCAGCTTTTGCTCACCCAAAAAAGAAAATCACTCATAAAGTCTGAGTTATCCCTACTCATAGGAAAGGTTCAGTTATGACATGCTGATATAAATGCAGTAGTTATTCAGTCCTTGGAATCACACCCTTAAAATGACTCAAACACATGCAGCATAAATAGCGGTATTCCAAAGTACTGGATGTTGCAATTAACTTCTGAATGACGTTAAGTAAGTTTGAAGGAGAGCCCTCTGAGCTTCACTTACTTGGTGGTTTCTTGGTTTCTTCAGGTAGAATCGCTATCTGAACTGAAGACACAGCACATTTATTTAACAAAACCCCCTTTTACATGTATGTAAATAACTACCTCCAACAAGTATTCTAGAATTTGCCATATGTGCCTGGTCATTTAATAGCCAAGTAACTGCAATGTTCTAATCCTTTTTTTCCTCTCTTACATACAAACTACAGTTTCATTTAACAGCAACCGAGTCTCAGGAACAATTTGGTGATGAGTATTTTGTATTACATTTATTTTTAACAGAAGCCCTACATTTCCACAGAGGAAAAACTTTAATGTTTTTGCAGCTCCTAGACTTTGTTTTCCCAGAATCTTCCTAACAAAACTAACAACTCACATGTTTCTAGATACTGTTCACACAGAACTTTCAAGTTCCAGGAATTCAAAAAAGATGCCTTCTGTTTACAAGAAACACAAAGAACAGACAAGTGAAATAGTCTCCAGTTTTAGTCTGTTATACTACTAACAGAATGAAAATATTTCTATCTAGTATGTACATGGATCCAGAAAGAACAGGAAAATCATTGTCACATTTGTCTTATTTTCAGACAAGGTTATTCAGACAGAACTGTATTATTATTATTCAAATATAGTGCTATACCTAAATTCCAGTCAATTAAAAAAGTGAAGAAATAAATTAGCTCCAGATTTTACCAACTCTACTTTAGCAGCCATATTGAGTAAAAGTAATGTAGTGATTAAACCCCCCCCAAAAAAACCTGTTAGGTTCTGATGGTGGTGTAGTATATAAGACATCAAAAGCAGATGCAGAACAAGAATACCTAGCCCCATTGTCTTTATTTGTACAAATTAAATGCAACTGGGATTTATTTCTGGTCTTTACCATTAAACTCTTACCCATCCAAACATGATCACTGCAAACAAACTACCGGGTGTCCTCAGGCCCTTGATTTGTGTTAACTCACAAACCACATCCAGAAATCATTTGGGAAAGTGTGTTTCAGGTTGGGCCAACAATGCCAAAGGCTATTCTAACAACAGTATGGAATTTCAAGCTCTGGTGTCTGGGAACATCCCTCCTGCTGCCACAACTCTTTAATTTACTACTGTAAATGTTGCTGCTGTGCCTCTTTTGCCCTCCCTGCAGCTGAGGCAGTGAGACTGTGAGGCTTTTGTTCCAAGTTTTTTTACTCCAACTTCTTGCCATTCCTTCCCAGCAGTGTACTAAAGATGATGTCTTGGCATACATGGAGTCAGTGAATCACAAGAGAAAAAAAAAAATAAAAAAAAGGGTGAATTAGGGTATTGTGTTAGAATATAGAGTCCTGTGTTCCAAGGATATGGAGCAGGAGAAAGGTGTACACAATGTAGAAACCATATGCATCCATGGCAGGCAAGAATCCCAATGCCACCTCGGATTGCCACGTGACACTGAAAATAATTGTCTTGAAAGACAGCTCCTGTCCCTATTTATCCTGCGCCTCACAAGGACTTAGAGTAAAATCCTCACTGCTTTCTATGCAAAAATTCTAACAGTAACATGGCAACTAGTGGCCTCGAAATACTGATTTTGGAATGACTGTCTTAAGGATTCAGGGGTTAGTTTTGTTGCCATCTAATTCAGATTTCAAACAGAAAACAGTGACTGCATCTCCATCATTAGTTGTTCTAATTTAGGAGGAAGTTGTTTTAATTTAGGAGGAAGTAAGCAAAACCCAACAAAAATGCCCTCAAAAACCCTCCCTCTTGAAGCCAGATTGCATAGCTCCTTACTTTCACTAGCTGATTTGATACTTACTGAGCATTCATGTATAGCAGCTATAGGTGACACTGTGGAAACACAACAGGTCCACTGAAACACACCAAACCCTGATGAAGAGCTCCAGTCATCACATCTGCTCAACATATATATAAAACTGCTAGGAAGCTGAAGAAACAATTTATAGGTCACTGCCTTTGGTAGCTGAAAGGCACACAACTAACGGATCTTTTCTTCATCAGACCAAGCAGCCTCTGGAAGCTTTTCAGCCTTTATGCTGCCACAGTGGTTGATTGTTAGCAGAAGCGTCTGCACCAGTGAACGCCTGAGAAGCAATAAAAACCTTTGCAATGGAAATTCCCCTTTGGAATTTGCCCGGTTTAATGCAGGGTATGGTTAGCTCATCCTCATAGCACTGTGCAAGGCTCATCTACTTTCCTACTAAGAGTCTGTGTTTGATAGACTTAGCTCCCCCACTCCCACCCCTGCTGGGTCTCCAAGATGATCTAATGAAATAATTCTTAGATGATTTTCCTCTCTCCAATAATACAGAGAAGAATTATATGTGTTTTTTTTTTTTTTTTTTTTTTTTTGATTCTAGATTCTCAAAGCAAAGAAAAAACCTGGCTGTGTTTCTAGTGCTCTATTTATATAGTTGACCATTGCTGCTGCCTTTGAAGTACTGCCCAGGAACATGTATCTAGAACACATTTTCAAAAGGAAAACTGTCACTGGCAACACTCACTACAGGACTAGGTATAAATTTTATAATTGCCAAGACATTTCAAATCAGTTAAAATGATTGCAATATTTTGTTCAGCTTCAGAAGTTATAGGGGAAAAGAGCCATTCAATCCATCTGTATAGCTATTTTTTTCAGATGATGTCTTACAGTTGTATAGCTTCTCTTACTTGCAGTCTAAGGAAAAGGTAATGAAAATGAGTGGGACTGAACACCAGTGCAAAACTGAAAGTCAGACACTGCATCCAGATCTCAAAAAAAGCAGAGACAGAGGAACAAAGAACTTCTGATCAAGACAACCACTAACATAAAATTATCAAAAGTCTCATAAAATATCACAGTCTTGTTATGTGCCATGCTGTACAATGACATGGGAATAAAACTTTTATCTTACTCCAAATAGATATAACAAAGCAAAAAAAAAAACAAACCTAGGAGGGACAATGGTTCACAAGACATCATTTGTCTGTGCAATGAGGGACACACACTCAGCTTCCTAATTGTCAATGAAGTGTCCTATATTCTAGTGACACACTACCTCGCATGAACAGAATAATTTACCAGAAGAGAAGAGGAGGCACCTGATCAGCTCCTACAGCTTTCTATTATTTAGGAAGAATGGAAATAAAGGGAAACACTTTCAAAACAGGCAACAGGAAACATCTTTTTACATAGAGAATTTTAGAGCTGGCAAAAGTGACCTTCTGAGAAAACACATATGATAAACCTGCTCTGGTTTTATGAATCATTAAGTCCTTATATTATTCGGTATAAGAGTTGCTATATGACTTTCACCGCATGAAGCCAATGTGAGTTAACCAGCCTGGTAGAAAGGAGCTGACTGAAGCTTTGCATTTCCACTTGTTGTGTATAGGCATTATATCTTCTGCAGTTCCTGACAGTGATATAAACAACACTAATCTTCAAAACAAATTACATCCATTGTAAAAGTGCCTTCCTGTAAATGCTCAGCTTTGCTTTTTACTTGAAGACACACCTCACAGAACAATAGCTCAGCAGGTATGAGTACAACTAAACAATGCATAGACTCCCTGTAGCTTCAAGTTTACATCCTGCAGGCACTTTTGCAAGAGTGGATAACAATGTATTCGGGTGGAAATCTGAAACTATAGAGCTGCCACTGAAAAAGTAGATCCTGATGTCTAACATTACTCATATTTCCATCAATGTATGTATTTATAGCTAACTTTTGTATAGCTACTAGTAATTTAAATTGCTATCCCTCAACTTGGAAAACAGTAAAATCAAGTTTTTGGAAAAAGTCTTCAGTGTCTATGTCTGAAAACCCACTTGAGAAGATCTGGAGAGCCATGTAGAAGGTAAATCATATTGCACTCTACTGTACTTGGACTGTTTCATACATTATTGCATTTCATTTCCTCCTTTAGCTTTTGAAATCCACAATAGAGTTTTCAGAAGGGTGTGATTAAGCTCTCAACACATCTCATGTTAAGCTATCTCAGGTGTAAGTTAGCTTAATATTGTTTTAAAACAGGTTTAGCAGAATGAAAAAAAAAAGATCAGGATGCCAGTGTTTATTCAAAAAGACTGATTCTTATGACTAGTTATTAGTCACCTTGACAGAACATTTCTTGCTTAATACAGCAATTAAACATCCATCAGTGCATTTCAAATACAAACCTTTTCAGGTTATGGACACGCAACTCAGGATAGACTCTGAATAGGAACACTCTGAGTAAGGTCAAGAGATAATTTGCACTAAGATAGAACTGGACTTTATTCACACATGAACTCCCAAAGTCTCCACTTCCCCAATGTCAGATTTATATTTCAGTGATGCAAAATAACAGCCGTATTGCAGCACGTGCTAGGACTACAAGTGAATTTTAATTTTGGTAAATAAGTCTGGTAGTTCAATCTCATTGCAAGTCTTTTAAAAAACACAGGGACACGGAATTTGGGACTTTAAAATGAATTTATCAGATATATTTTCATGATAAAACAATATAGCCTACCAAAATAATCATACCTACCCCTCAGGAAAACACAACATTTCACTGAATAAAGGTTGTTTTGGTGCACCTCCTTTTTTTTCTAATTACACTTTGGTTGACAATCAAAACTTCTGGGTATGAAAGATTTACCTAAATGAAATAAATCTTTAAAATCCAAGATTACCAACACCAGTGAATTACAGCTACCACGCTATTATCAAGTGCTCCGGAAACCTCAAACCACAGGAGCAATAAGGGAGCTGCCTGCCCAGCCCTTTGACCACATAGACAGAATGACAGGTCTGTAACTCAGTACTTTCCTGTTTTGTCCCCTTTCCCCTGCACTGTGTGTATCACAGTTGGATGCCAAGTAGTTTTCCCCCACATACAACAGACAAAACTAAGCTGTATGAGCTGCAATGACACACTAACATGTAACATCTTTCCTGGGATTACCAATTGTGTGAGGGGGTCATACAATGTCCCCCCCCAAAGCACACCAAGTGGCTGCAGCAAGTTCAAGGGCAGGGCAGTGTCATACTATCGAACCCCTCAGCAGTTCTTTGGTAAAAGGGAGGCTGTGGCACTCTTTAGTCATAAGCTTCCACACCCTTTGGCTTCATTTTGCACGTGCCATTCCTATCATGCATTAAAGTGATTCTTCAGGTATTACATAAAAAGTTAATTTCAGCCTTGATTTTTATGTGCACACAGATATATTTGTTGATTATGTTGTTTATTTAGTCAGGTTAACTAAAAAAAAAAAATAATGTTGAGGTATTCACTTTCCAATGCTGTTGCCAATGAAAAGGATGAACACCATAAAAATACAAGATCATTACTTAGCTGCTTGATGACTTCTGTAAGTATATTTTGATCTTTGCATAACATGGGTTACTATGTACTGAATAAATCCAATGGATTAGCACTGTAAGAAAGGAAAAAAGGAAAGCAGACCAGCATGGCATTCAATTTCATTCTCTATTATTTTTCCAGGTCACCCAAATTATTTTTTTCATTGTTTTTTTGAGAAGTCAGAAGCCTGTGTTTGCTCCTGCAGCACACAGATGCCATCACTACACTACATTGGTTTCCCCATGCCAAGCCCTTCTTACTGGTAGGAGAAACACAAACACTGCTCCTGATTTTATCATTACCAGCATGGTGTTTTAAGTGCTGGATTGCTAAAATGGCAAACAGTAAGAGCAGAAGTTCCATGTGCATTATTAAGCAAAGGAGAGCACATTCACCTTGCAGCTAAAGCACAGCACAAAGAGGTGTTCATTTGTTTTAGATGAGGGAGCTGTGATTAGTCACTGCAAATGCCAAATACAGAGTAGTGCTCCCTGCCCTTAAGAAGTGAAGGGCTATTTTCAAGACTTCAACTTTGATACAGAAATAACTGCTTTAAAGTAGACCAAGAATCCATTCTCTGCCTGAAGCAGCCTTTATACCTTATCTGGATAAAGTTTCAACTTTTAATGAGGGCAGGGCAGGAGGGTTTCCAGGCCTGTGAGTACGAGCTATGTGACGCAATGCACCAGATCGCTCAAAATACCCAGATGGAAGACATTTCATCACACTGTCAACACTAACTTTGGATTACTGGGGTTTTGCTGGTAATTTCAGTCTTACATATCTCCTTGAATTAGTTAAACACAAAAACAACAACAAAAAAAAACCAACAAAAGGGTAAACTTTCTCAGGAAATAAGTAGGGAAGGTTTTGTTTATTTAGAGGTCTGTCATCCTTTACAGCCTATTTTATATTATACCTGTTACATCACACAGGAGATTTTCTTTCCTCTCCTCTGTAAAGCTGTTTTAGCTACATTCTGGAAGTCAATAGACAGTGTAGGACATTCCTTTGTCGGCACAGCCCTGAACAGTCAACTTTGCACATTTCTCTCCTGTGAGCCTGCATTTACAGGCTGTTCTTCTGAGAAAGATGAATGTATATTTGCTTATGGCCTTGCCATGAATGTAACTGATACCACAAATCACCAGACTGTTTAAGATGACCTGCATCAAATATACAGGACAAAATTTATAGGCAAGTAATCTCTTTTTATTTTCCAGTAGTTTTGCATGAATTTGATATTTAAATCCAAAGAACGTAATAGCAAATACATGACACCAATATAACTACTACTTGAAGGAGTAAAGTTACCTTAAGGTTGTTGGAGAACAACAAAACTAACAGCAAAATACTCCAGTAAATGCTTTCAGAGACCTTTAAATGACAACATCTTCAGAAATATTAAAGTATTCATTAGCAAACTAGTAAGATTTAATTGTAAAATAGAAAAATCCCCCAGAAAGTTTTTCTTTGGGCTCAAGGCTGCAAATGCACTGCAGCTGTAAGTTCATTTGCATGATTAAATGCATTTGCAAATTTAAGTGCTTCCTCTAGTACAACACAGTATAGAATGATTACAGATCCAACACTCCCATTGCTACTTCGTCAAAAGGATGGTTCTTAAGGGAACTCTGCCCAATTAGAACTGGTGTGTTTTGGAAGGGCTGAGTTTATAGGGATAAAAAGTGTAATGCGCGGCCACTGCCCATATGCAAAATATTTTTTATCCTACAAATAGCGAGGCATTTTGTAAAGCTTCAATGTTTGCTGACATAACTCGACTACCCTCACCCATTGGTGCTGTGAGGCAGCGCTAGGTGTACCTTCAGGAATCTGATTATCAGCTCGGGACGCAGGCAAGCAACTGAAGTCAGTGCTAAGCTGGTTTTAGGCTGTGGCCCGTACGAAGAAACGGTTCAAGCAGAGGACCACAGGCACCAAGATCTCGAAACCACTTTATCATCAAAACACACTGCGGGCACTATGACTCGCTGGAGAACTGAGCCTGCTAGAGAGGGAGAACCCAGCCTGAAAGCCCGCCTTGTCCGGAGCTGTCTCTCTTGGCTCTGCGGCCACGGGCAGGACCAGACGGGGCGAGGGGGGGCGAGTCTCCCGCGGCCTCCGTCCCGGGCCCCTCCGGGATATTCACGAGCGAGCACGGAGCCGCCTTTGACACACCGGGGCGGGAGAGAGCGCTCACAGGGAAAGGAAAGAGGGAAAAGAGAAGTTCGCTCGGCTCCTGCGTGAGGAGCCGCGGCTGCTTTGCGCCCTCCCGCCAGCTCCCGCTTCATCCGACACCAAAGCCGGCCAGCGGGGACAAAGGTGGCCGCCGTGTTCCCGGCCAAGGCGGCAGCAGGCGGCCCCTCCCCGGCCGTACTCACTTTGTAGGTGCTCTCCGTCAGCTTGTTCACCTCCTCGGGGTCCCGGGACATGGTGACTGCGGGGAGGCGGCCGGTGGGGACAACTTCGTCCTCCGGGGAGCGCCTCGGCCCCAGCCCAGAGCGGCCGCAGCAGACGGAGCTTCTCCCTCCGCCGCTAACAAACTGTCAAAAACTTGTGGAACCAGCCGGGCAGGGCCGCCGGGGCGGGGCCTGCGGGCCGCGGCCGCCTGACGCGGCAGGACTGGCTCGGCGGGCGGGGCTGGGTTCGCTTCACCTCGCTTCGCCTCAGCGGGAGGGGCGGCCGGTCCCGTACCGCCTTTACCTGAGGTGGTGCCGCCGCCTGCTTCGTCTGCGGCACCGCCTCCTTCCCCCCGCCCCTTCCTTCCTTCGTGGACAGCCCCGGAGGCGAAGCGCAGCCGGGGCTCTGTGGGAGCCTCTTGAGGAGGCAGCTGTGTTGCGGGTGCCCAACAAAGTGAGAGGTAAATTCTTCCTCTTGGCAATTAAGCGAGGATTCTGTGAGAATTAATTGATTAATCTTGTTAGGATTAATTAGCATAGTCCTAGTGGTGCTGGTGAGGCTGGGGTAGTCCCTGTTCTTCTTTCCACAGTAGCAGCACCTGAAGGAGAGGGAGGGGGTTTCCTCAGGGCCTCTCTGCAAAGGCAAAAGTGGCTTCCTCCTGAGTCCTGGTCCAGCGTGCCACCTGAGCTTCATGCTATACGCTGAAGTGTAAGATTTCTTTTAAATGACACACCGATATGCGCAACGTAAGTGCCCCCTTCTTTACTGTCTGAAATGGCTTATGAGGCCTTCATTGGGGGAGCAGGTGAGGAAAGCTGGGATAAGCTGTAAATTTTTGTGGACCATAAATTGTTTCGAGACTGTGAGATTAGTTTAAAGTATGCTAGTTGGAATAACTTTCTGGTAATGTGATGCCAATGCTATCTTGAAGGACTTTGTGGGAATTTCATAATCTTGGGTATTTAAAACTCAGGTGCAATGCAAGGTATTGAGTGTGTGGGGCATAATCAACATCCTTACACATTGGATATTCTTCTCTTGGTTGCTATCTCTCCCCCTGATTCCCACACTTTATTGCAGCAATAAAATAGTGACAGGCAGGCAACAAACACTGGACTTGGAACAGTACCTTAGATGTTGGACTCTGTGGGAAGAGGTTGTTATTGAGTCTCAATAGCTGTAAAAATGTTTTCATTCAAGCACATGGCCCTGTTTATGCCTTTAAACTACAATTTACCTTCTGGGAAAAAAAGTGAGTAGTTGGAGTGTTATCTTGAATACAAGTAAAATGCTGGGGAGAGAGGGAGTTCTTTGAGACTTTATGCTCCCAGGTAAAGTCTTGGCAGAGTTCTGGTATTTATGGAATCAATTGCCTTTTTGAAATAATCCAATTTATAATGTTATCCTAAAGGTCTGGTAAATTATTTTGGGCCTAAGTCTACAATATATGCTCCCCCAAACAGTGTTTGCTTATATAAACAGTCCTCTTGAATGTGATATGGCTGCTTGCCTGAGTATGGGATGAAGAATTGTACTGTTTATTCCCAAGTCTTTTTGTCTGAAGAGTCTGAAAACAGTCTGTGCCTGGGTACTACTGCTTTTGTGTTACCATATGCCAGCGTGAGAAAAGGATGTTCCTTCATAACAGGCATTTAAATTTGTGGGAGCAGGTACCCAAAGAAAGGTAGAAAAGGTTTTTTCCTTCCCCAACTCCTGCTAAAGGAGCTGGCAGTGTATTGTATAGCAGGGAGTTTATTATTCCTGTTGGGGGCAAAGCACTTGTCATATTTCCTCTGAATGATGTGGAGCTCTTGCAGCTCATCTAGGATTCAGTGTTTGTTTCCAGTTGGCATGATTCAGTTCAGTTGTAGTTATGGCAATGTAAGTACTTATAAAATTTGCATATCAGAAAGAAACAATGTGGATAATTAATGTAGGTAGAATTGTTTAAAAATGTTATAATGCTTAATGTGGGGATGCTCAACATTTCAAAATATACTTTTCTAAAAGCCTTTTTACTTTGTAAGCAGATGCAAATATTGTAAAGGTTTACTGAACTTCATATTCTTGTGTGTTCTTCTTGACCTTTGGTAATTTCTGCAATTTTCCTGTAGATATAATTTTTAGAGTTTTTACATAATCTTTCCTAAATTTTTAGTGCTGTGGATTATTAAAAAAAAGAAAAAGGAAGTCTGAAATTAAAAATACAACTGTGAAGTAGTGGGAGGATAGGGGGAAAGAAAACAAGGAAAAGCAGTTTTAGAGAATGACTAAGTGGAAAATTGAGCTAGCAAGGAAGAATCAATCCTTAATATGGGGTAATGTTTGCCTCTCTTAATTCCTCTCTTTACAGATTAAAATGCTCATAAATAGTCAAGGCAGTTAACAGATGGAAAATATCAGGGCTGACTTCTCTATTAAAGTGAAAGAATTGACACTGTTTTCTTCAAATTTCAGAAGTGAGCATTATAAATAATAATTTACAAACCCCTTAGGCTATCAGGTTGTGTATTTATGAAGGAAAAAAGCAACAACCAGTTTTATTGTTGAAATTAGATGCTGGTATAAAAATGGTAGTATGGAAAATATATTTAATTCTTTATGCATGTTTTACTTTGTCACCATCATCTTGTATATTTTTTTCCGTATCTTGAGACTGTTACAAGTGTATTTGGCATTTGGAAGCATTTTCTGTATTTCCTTCCTGTTGCGGTGTTAGATATATTTTATATATCAATTAATAATTAGTAGCATTGCTCTGTTGTGGTGTAGTGCTGTGGCTGACTGTGTGATTGAAAGCCTTGAAACTGGACAAGCAAATCCAGTTCGTAATTTACAAGTATCCAGACCTTTGCTATAAATCATCAATTTTCAAATGAGAAAACAAGTCTGCTTGAGCTTGTAACAAATGCAAATATTTTGTTCTCTAATAGCGGATTTTTGATCTTACATTATGTTAAGTTTAGTGTTATGTTACTGACTTAGCTGGAATTAATCCTCATGTGTGCAAACAATTTACAATGGTTGAGTGAAATCTTTTTTTTCACAAGCTACTTCAAGATGCTCTTACATTTAAGTGCATGGACTGTAGTCTTTTAGTAACATACTAAAATGTTTTGTTTTGTCTGATCAGGACAGAATATTTAATAGCTTGTGAAACTGAAACCTTAATGAATACGTCTTTATGCTCTGTTGTTTACATACTGCTGTAAGCATTTGTAATAGATGCACTAACAAGATATTTTTGTTTAGAAATTTGTTTTATTGTATTCAGCAGTAGCACTGAATTCTGAGTGCAGCAGCATCTGAGTACTCAGGATTGTACATCTGGGAATTGTTTCTTAGAGACTCTAAGGAGTACTTGCTAACTTTGCTCTTGAAAGGAGTTCAGAGCAGGAGTCTAGCTGTGAACACTAATCATATATGCTGTCTGAACTGCTTGGAACCGAAATCTATCTGATTACTTTTTATATGCTTACTTTTAACATACATTGTTTTGTTGGACAGAAAAGATGAAGGAAATTTTCTTACTTGGGTGATGAACCCATCCTGTGGTATAATTATGTCTGTTGACTATCTGTGTACTGCATCCCAAAAATGATGCAGGTTAGAGGGAACCTGGCAGGTTAGTAGCTTACCTGGTAAGGTCTCCCATCAGAGTAGAGCTAATTTCAGCATTAGGTTGCTCAGGGTTTCATCCAGGTGAATTTCAAAAGTTCCCAGAAAGCAGAAGTTGAGGAACAGAACTGAAACAGTTCTATTTGCAACAATCTGTACCTTGGCAAGAAAATATTCTACAGTGTTACAAGAGACAGTATTTATGTTTTTTGTGGGGCAATCCCCATAGGTATGTTACCTGTCCAACTGAGTTGCCTATCCTTAACAGACATCCTCCATGTTGTGACTAGAGTTTTGGTATCAGCATGTAACACATTGCCTGCTGAGAAAACAAAACTCTCCTTCCTCGCTACCTGTCATTCTGCTGCCTCACATTACACTTTCCTGATCTCAAACAGCAATACTGGTAAGCCTGTAATTATGCATAAACTCCAACAGACCCCCTTGATGCTAGCAGATTAAGGGGATGACTTGGACTTTAGTGATGTAGAAGGCGTTGCTTGCTCAGCACAGTATTTGAGGCAGGTGCAGAGGATTTTGATCATTCATCATAAGGAGTATGAAGTTGGCGGAATAATGTCAGTGAGGTGAAGCTTTGTAACTTTTGGTGTATAAGTATCAGATGAAGGATCCTTGTAAGTGTGTTTGATGATTCACCACAGAGTACCCTTTGCAGAATGAGAGTCCCTCTAAACAGACATGTTTAGAGCATTCTATTTCAAACTGGCAACAAAGTGAGTAGCAACAAGAGAAATTTCCCCATGCATTGTCAGCTTTATAGAATTGAAATGGTAATGATAAAATGGTATTGTTGATGTATCTTTTGTAAAAGTCCTTATTCAGAAATATTGCTTTGAATAAGAATCACAGAACCGTAGAATGGTCTGGTTTGGAAGGGACCTTAAAGTTAATTCCATTCCAACCCCTTGCCATGGGCAGGGACACCTTCCACTATACCAGGTTGCTTGAAGCCCTGTCTAACCTGGCCTTGAACACTGCCAGGGAGGGGGCAGCAACAGCTTCTCTGGGCACCCTGTGCCAGGGCCTCACCATCCTCATAATGAATAGTTTCTTTCTAATATCTAATCTAAATATGCCCTCTTTCAGTTTAAAACCATTCCCCCTTAAAATCTAATATTTTGATGTGACTGTTTTCTGTAAGTGTCCTATTTGCATGTCAGCAGCATATTCAGATGTTCTTTGGAAATGATTTAAGCATGCTGTAATGACCCATTAATGCAGCTCATCATTAGATCTTTAACATGTGTTTTAATATGACTGGAGATAATTACATAAATTGTGGCTAACCAACAATGACATATGCATGATATAGCCAGCTGTGGCCTAACTCGTTCCCTGTGGTCATTAGCAGACATTTAACTTGATTAGGAAAAAATAAATGTACACAGCTTGATATTTGGTGACATCTAACAACATTCAGAGTCAGAATAACATCTTCTGAATAGGAAATTAAAGTGACTCTACCCGCTTGTTTTTCTGATTGGTGCGTATGTTTGTCCTCTGTTGACACCTAAAAGGATTTTTTAAAGTATTTTAATCCTCTTCAAGCTGACAATACAAAAGCTCACTAAAAATTGTTGCTTCAAAGAATTATAGAAAACTTTTGAAGGCTTTATTGAATCTTTTGGTCTGATTCAGCTCTGGTTAGTTACATGGTTTTACTCCAGTTTCAATTGGATGCAAGCAAGCACAAAATCATTTTGTTCCCTGCTGTTCCTTTTGTCCCGAGCTGGTTTCAAAGCAAATGAGCTGTAACTCAGGTCAATTCGATAAAATACTGAGCTCTCTGATCAAGGAAGACACTTAATCAAATGCTTAGTTTAAACATGTAATGAATTCATTGTACATTGGAGGTGGAATCAAGGAGGTGCAAAAGGCTTTTTATGAACTTTTCTTTCTCCAGACTAAAGATGATTGTTTTGTCTTGGAGATGAATGCTTTGGATGCTTGTATTTTGTGTATCAACTGTCTCAGAGTGCAAATTAATTTGGCAATGTTATAAGGTGAATTATCTGATTTCTTCTTATGGTTTATTTTTTGAGTCTGTAAAGAATGGTGTAGAAGAATGCAGGCTTTTTTCAAGTTTTTTCCTTTCTTTTATTGTATTTTTTTTTTGAGATTGTCCAGAATTTAGAGTAAATTTACTATTGAAGGCACTTTCGGAGCAATTGGTAATGTTGGCAGTGCTAATCTTTTTCTGCTGTTAATTGAAATATTTAATTCAAACCTGTTAAACCCACACCTTTTGAGTATTTCTTGCTGGAAGTAGAGGCGCTTACTTTAATTCGTGTGCTGTGACCACTAGATGGCAAGCAAACTATGCATGATGGAACAAAATAAACTTGCATAACCTTTATGCTCAAAGCTTTCTCAAAGTGCTTTATAATGTAACAAGATAGATATTAGTGTTAAGCAAATGGAACAGCCTCTATATTGCTCATACACAGCCTTGGAATTTTTTTTCCTCGAGAGTGTAAATGCTGTTAAGATGTTCATGTTATTGAAATCTAAATATGCCTTGGGATCTGTAACTTTATTTTGGAAATGGGCACTAGTAGCAAGCCAACATCCTGGTGAAATTCTTGTTAGAAGCTTCTAATCCATTTAGGATTTAGGAGTTTATGAGGTGACTCATGCCAAAAGCACAGTGTTTTAAATAACTACATATTTGTTATTCTCCCTTTTGTAATTTGTCGGCTGGGGATTAACTAACAACAGGTGTACTCTGTTCCAAATGGATAAACTGGTTTTGCCTGAGGCTGAGTGTGGAGTACTGCAGCTAAACATAGTATCTGCACATTGCTGTTCTTAGTAACATCACTACTATATTGTGTGTTAGAACCAGAATAAGAATTATCAGTGTTTGCTGTGGGGTAGAACATAAAGACTTCAACTGGAATGTGATACTATTGCTGAGCTAGCAACTAAACATATACCAGGTGTAAAGTAGTATTTCTGTGAGTATTTTCAATGAACTAAAACATAAATTTGGGTGCTGTCCTTACCTCTTTCTTTTTGCAGTTAGAAAAAGATAGAAGAAGTACATAATACCAGTAATTTGAGTTTCCTTTAAAAGCCCTAGAACTGTATTTCCATATTGAAAAGAAACTTGTAGTTCCTTAACCCCTCTCTGTAATGGGGAATCACTAGAAAAATGTTCAGGGAAGATTCTATTAATACTAAAGAATTCAGAGAAACTCTCATTACGTTATTGCTGTAACTTGGCATTTGGTTGTGAACATTTTTTTAGGAGCTGTACTCATAGCACAAAAAGTAACTTATTTTTATTTTTTGGTAATAAAAATATGATAAGTCCAAAACCATACATGGATATTTGTGGGTTGAATCCTACTGAAGTTTCTTTATACAGCCTCCTTATGAGCCTGCCTTCTCTTATGTTCAGTTGCTGTTCCAGGAAGCAGTGAAGTAGAATATAAAAATGCTGTGCCTGCCCACTCCTTGTTTCTGGACACCCACTGGCTAGTGGCAATACCAGCAACACTTCCCGGACAATGTATCGGAGTGGTGGGTGATGCTCAACAACACAAGTTGTGGGAGCGATCTGTTCAGCCGAGGATGGGTATTTATAATCATCCCTGTCACAAGCATGAACGTGTCCATAGCAGATGGTGACAGTTACTGTCTCTATTTGAGATCTTCTATCCTGCTTGCAAACTGCCTGAGAAGGGTCATGGTTGGAGGCAGAGGGTTGTTCTGCAAAGATGGGAAGATGATTATTGGATTAGCCTGGCCAAGGCAGTCTTGGAGGTAGTGATGGTGAGAATGGTTAATCTGGTTGTCTGAAAGATGGTAGCTCCGGGGTCAAACTACTTCACCTCCAGCCACATTGAGATTGAGGAAATAGCTTGGTTAGGGAAGTTAGTGAACACAAGTGGCTTTTCTGCTCCTGATTAACTCTCTTCATTCAAGTCAGTACAAGATCTATGGATTTGCTGAAAGAGCTGATGCTCTGCTCAGGTTTCTCATTTGAAAATAAAAACTGTGGGCTGTATCACAAGGAGAGATTCCTAGCCTCAAGGCAAAGTGGTGCGGGATGGCTCAAGTCCACCTTGTTCTTGGTGGGCTTGTTCTGGGGCATGCTGACTGCATCCTTGCTGGCCAATGTGGTTTGAGCCACTGCTCCACCCATTGGGCTGTACACCCTTAACCATTACTTTGGTTTGTGGTTTTCAGTTTAAAGTGTCTGAACTACTCAGAGAGCTGTGTTGTAGCTTGTCTGAGTAGCAGATGCATGGAATGATGCTGCAGGTACATGGTGTGTGCCTGGAGGCTTGGTGGGAGGGATGTGAGAGTCTGAGGGTGGATTTTGTTCCACAGCCTTACAGCACTGTGTTGAGTGGAGGCAAATAAATCCAATGTGATTGTACATGTTTGGCCTTTAAGGTGGGTCCTTGCAATGAACTTGTCTCAGAGTGCAACTCAAATTTCATTTTAAAGGTAAAGTAACAGAAAAGAAGTCCTGCGTGTAAAGTTACACTTGTTATGTAGAAGATTGAGTGGGCTGGGATGTAAGAGAGAGCTAAGGAGCTTATTTGTCATCCTCATCTGACATGCAAGACGAAAGCACACATCTTGTGATAACTGCACAGTGGGCCACTCACTTTCAGTAAGGTTTTAAGACATGACTCTTCCATGATATTAAGCCAGTGAATTGTTAGAGTTACAGATAACCTGCTGTGTAAGAACTGTTTGGATTGTGGTACAGTGAGACATTGCAGCTGCTCAATTGCATGGCTTCCAAGGAAGAAGCATCTTACTATTTCTTTTGTCCTTTTCACATAAGCACTGCAGTTTCAGGGGTTCTTGGAGATCTTTAGTACTAACTGCCCTGGAACAAGAGTACCTTTCTTCTGGATCCGGGAGGTAAATGGAGTTGCTTCTATGCTGCGTATTACTGCCACTCTTCTCTAGAATTCACTGAATCCAATATAATGATTCTCATTAACTTCAGGGGTTTCTAAATGGATATGTTAAATTTTGAAGATCTTTTTTTCCATATAGAAAGCCTGTACAATGCTACTTGTCTAAACTAGGAAAGGAGGTGTGTATTAGATCTTCTTTTGACCAATCCTGTCTATGACAGTCATGTTATTCTGTTGAATTTGGGGGAAAATTTTGATTGAACTGAAATCAGTGGGCGTTCTCAATTTATTTCAGTGAAGCCCAGCTTTCATTTTTGTTCTCTTGATTTGTGTTAAATTTCGAGTAATGTGAGCTCTTAGAGAGGAAATAGTTCTTCAGAAACTTACGCTGATAGGATTTGTGAAACAATTTGATACTGTTTCTTCCTTCTTTGACTTAAAATATCAGGAGGAAGCTGTTGTATGTGCCACGTTTTTGTTGCCTGCTCTTCATCCGTCAGTTGGTTGTACTGTATATGGAGATGGAAGTTCTTTGTAAAGCTGTTTTACATTAGTTATCAAGAAATATGCATACTTTGCAGTTAAAGCCTTATATAAAGTTTTACCTCTCTGCCCACATTGTTACTGTTGTAACACTGCTTAGCAACTAAAAGTAAATCAAAAGAACAACAATGAAAAAACACTCAAACCTTCTCTTTACAATAGAGGGAGCGGTGTAACTTGCAAAATTCAGATGCCAGTTTGGATCTGACATAAGTTTTACACTTTTAAGTGATAAGTCCTCAATGACCTGGTTCTGCTTTTAGGTATTCTCTATATAGCACTTTCAGATCGAGACATAAGGTTGAAATGAAAGTATTATCATACATAGTAATGAATTAAAAAAAGACAATTATGATTGTCCTCTTTTTTGGAGTACCCAGAGAAGATGTTATGTTTTACTGGGAGCCTATTCTAGATCAGTATCCTAAGTCCCCTCCCTCCTCCAGCTGACAGAACAGATAGGTTTATCTATCTCTTACAGTGTCTGAATCCTTCAAAATCCACACTGTGAGGGACTGGGGACAGGTCTTTCTTTCTAGAAGTCCTATACCTCTAGTCCATTTTAATTTTCAACTTCCTGGCTAAAGCTTCAAGTAACACTTCAAATATTAACAAGTGCTGTTGGTTTTCCTGGAAGCTTCTGAGGGATAAGATGGTGCATAGAATTAGTACTGCTGATGCAGATATCAATATAAGTAGTAGCATTTCAGCACTGAGGGGGAAATGTAAAGGGAGAGTATCTATAATCTCTTTTCCCCAAACTTTATTGTATAAACCTGTAGCCTTTCAGCAGCAGAACTACTTTACTGTGACAGTGCGACCATTTTAGGTCTGTCTCTATGCTGTGGATGGTTCTTTAGGCAAAAAAAGGTATTGCAAATTATAAAGTTAAGAGCTGTAACAGTGCAACAATGCCAGCGTGACAAAGACAAGGGGTAACGGGTTCAAACTTAAACAGGGGAAGTTTAGATTGGGTATGAGGAAGAAATGCTTTACTGTAAGGGTGGTGGGGCACTGGAACGGGTTGCCCGGGGAAGTTGTGAATGCTCCATCCCTGGTGGTGTTCAAGGCCAGGTTGGTCATAGCCTTGGGTGATATGGTTTAGTGGGAGGTGTCTCTGCCCATGGCAGGGGTGTTGGAACTGGATGATCTTAAGGTCCTTTCCAACCCTAACTATTCTATGATTCTAAGGCTACTAAGGGGAGGGCTGAAATCTGGGTTCATTATAGTTGGCTATTTATAATGGAATAATGATTATAAAAAGAGTAAAAGCATCCTTGAGAGTCAAGGACCAAAATTTGTACTCATGGAAAACAAAAAAGTGAAAGATAGGCAGCATTGTAGCAAACTGACAAGGAAATCTTGAACACTTTCATTAGTAGCAACAACAAAACTAGTTACTGGTATAACTGCAAGCAAAGAGGGGGAAAAATATAGTGAATTTCTTTTGATTTCCTTCATTGTGAGGAATTTTCCAAGACTTAAGAGAACTACGTCAGCTACATAACCCCACGTCAGGAGTGACATCAAAATGACCAAGTCAAATGGGCTGTGGAATGGGGAATTTAAAAGCACGCATTGCTTACATTGATGGATAACTTTTTAGAGAAATGAACATTTTGTTATGGTGATTCACCAGCTAGCAGCTGGATATTTTTCTCAAAATATCAGAAATATTCAGCTTGGTAAGAACAGCCAACACTTTGTGCTATTTGGGCTATGTAAAAATGTGTAATATTTCCTTAGTTTCTAGACTATGAGGACCAAAATCACATCTCTTTAGCAGCAGCACAAAGCAATTGAAGGCAGACAAAGTGGTGGCTAGCTAGGAATTCCACTTACAGAGGAATCCCTTGATAACAGACAACTACCATAGCAGCCTAATGTAAACTTTTCTCCAGTGTCCAATCTCTTGAAATGCCTGAGCAAAACAAGAGTTGGAAATTTATTTCTACTTCTGAGTTAGTCTGAGCTGTCAGCACAGTCCTCCAGGAAAAGTGTGTAGCAGCAGAAGTATTAGGGCAATCCTGCAGCTTGAATTCTGTTTGATGTTATGCTGGTCTGATTCTCAGCGTGAGGTAGCTTTTACGACAGGTGCAGTGGAGTTTGAGGTCTGAAGATGGAGCTCCCTGGCTGCCACCCAGTCTGTAGGATCAGATGCAGCTGGGATCAGGTACACTTCATACTCTGAGCTTCTTTTTCTTTGCCAATTTTGAGTCAGTCCCTATTTCTTTACTTTTCAATTTTTCCATCCCCACCTCCAGGTGCTGTTTTCCAGTATAATAAAATGAAAATAACGTATAAAATAAACCACATACACACAGATGAACAGAAGTCCTGTTTCCCCTTTTCACAGCTCTGACATTATGTTTGCTTCGTTCTTGCCTCTCCTGCTCATTTTATGGCTGTTTCCCATCTCAATTACTCTCTGCAGTCATTGATTACAGATGTAATATTTCCTGTATCAAATTCAGAGCTATAAAAATAGGCCACAGTGCAGAAAATACTTTAAGAGGGGCTGGGTTAGTTGAGTTAATGAGGTTCTGTGTTGAAGAATAGTGACACATGAATTTATTTATCTACAGGGAATCGTTAGTGAATTTTCTTGTTTATAGCCTCTCATTCTTTCTACTGATTCATTCTCACCTGTTTGCTGAAATTGTAGCGACTATGTAGAAATAGTGTGACCTATATAGCTCAAATTTATTAGAATGTGATTATCATGAAGCAAGAGGGCTAGCACATATGCTCTAAATGAGAATGTAGCATAGGTAACTCTTTATGAAAGTGTAAAAAAATGAGTTACATTTTTAATAAGTTTAGGCAACTAGGTCTCTAGCACGATTCGTGTACCCGCTGTACATACAAGCAATGTGAAACAAGCCAGATGCAGCATCCTTCCTACTACTTCCTCCTGCTTTTGTTGATTTAAGTGAGGCTCTCGGGTACCTGATCCCACCCTGATGCCTGAAGATTTATTCATATAACTCCCTGTGCAACTGCATGATATTATGCCCCTTATTCTCTAGAGGAAATAATTAAGCAAATTACTAATGCATAAAATGCTCAAGTTAAAATGCTGAAATATTCCATTTGATGCAGTTAATAGCTTAATGTAATGTAATAACTGTGGTATCCTCTTAGTCAGAATGCTGTGTTCAGTATCCTCTTAGTCAGAATGCTATGGCTTTCATCCCCATTAAATGGAATTCTAATTAAGAGTTGATTCCAATTTTGTCAAAGTTGCTCTGTTGTTATACTCTTAAACAAGGTCAGAAGGTGAAAAAGGACTAACCTACATATAAACTAAAACTAACTATCAGAGGTCAGTGCAGCAGTGTTACTACTGTATATAAATGCAGACTTTAGAACTGCAGTTACAAATACTGTGCTGTCAAGCAGGGTTTCTAAAACAAGACAATAACTTCATCTGTTGATTGACTTGTAGCAGAATTTGCTCTTGGGCAAGGCAAGTTAGTTCAGCTTGAGCACAGTTATTGCAAAGAAAGTGAAAATAACCAAATGCAGCTAGTGAGGAAGCAGATAATAGAATTCAGTCTTTCATTGGAGGAACTAGCATGAAAACACAATTCCAGAAGAGCTGCATGCAATGCTCAGCAACTCATGGATGCACATGAAGTTCCCACTGTTTAGGCCAAGAAAGCAGTCACATAACTGCAGTTGTGTATAAGCTACTTAGACATTCCTATAACAACTGCACTGTACTGGAAGTGAGCACTGACTGTGTGTGAGAAAGACACGGAGAAGAGGAAAAAGTTTTCTGACAGTGTGTGTAGGTGTAGATTTTGTGATGCAGGTGCCCACTTCCTTTACTACATACATTCAGAGTTTCATTCAGTTTTTGCTAATGACATGAACTGAAACAGTATCTAAATGCAAAAACTCGTCATTTGGAATTAACTTTCTGTTTGGGCCCTGGTAAGAATTCAGCATATACTGGCTCTGTTTCTGTGTATTGCTTGCTGAGAAGGAACATAGATCATCAAAGCTTTGGTGATCTATTGGCAGCGTTGCCTTCCTATGGTGATCATAAAACCCTTTGTACTTAGTAAGTAAAATGTGCCGACGCTAACAGTGTTGGCCTTTACTCAAGTATCGTACATTTGTATACTTTGGCTCAGGCAGGAAAATGAAGAATAGATTGCTATAATATATTGTTGATTCACATTTCCTCTTGACCTAGTCTCCATATAGCAGATTTGGAGTGGATTTTTGAGCTATGCGAGTTTCACAGCTTGAGTCAGTTTAGCAGATCTACGCAGAGTGCAAGAAACTAGTAAGTTTTGTTCATCTGTTAAGTAGCTTTTGTGTAATTTTTCCTGTCCCCCTCCCTAATACTTTTCTCATCTTGATGCGTATTATGGGCTTTAATCAGAGAAACCTAATGCTAATTAACATTTCTAGTCATAGAGAGATATGCAAGTGTAAGAAGAAAACTGGTATGCCACTGCTCATCTGAAATGCAGAAAATAGTGATGCATTGCTAAAGTTTCTTTCATCTGAATAGAAAGGAGTACTATTGATTTTTATCTAGAAATGAAATGGATAGACCTTCTGGCACCTGAAATTGCAGTTTTAAAGTAGCATCCAACTTGAGTATTTGTGTAAAATATGAATACTATTTGTGTAAGCTAAGGGAAGTGTTAAGTATTTTTGACTATGCTTTAAATATATTGCAATATAGCAAAAATATGTTATGATTATATATATATTATTTCCTGGTTTTTGCTAACTAGGTCCTTAATCTCTGAACCCAATTACTTTTTGCAATGCTTACTTTTGTGGTTGTACATGTGGTGAAGTCCACTTTATACAGAATCAAATCTAAACTTAGAGGCAAGATTTTTCTGCTTTGGCAAAGATGGGTGTAAGTTATAGCTCCTAGTCATGGTCACCCAGAGCCTTTCCTTGGGAAGCTTTTTTGTCTGGCAGTTTTTTCCAGAATATAGAATTTGTCTGTTGTACTCTCTCAGTCAGTGGCCCAGATTTACACATTCCCAATTTTGTGACAGGGAAGCAGGAGAAAGGGGCCCAGGCCTACACCTGATTAGAAGATCACATACACTGTAACCTGGCTACATCTCTTGGTTTTATTTTTCAGTCTCTTTATTATAAAGTTAAGTATTTGTGTAAGTATAAATACATGAAAAAGCATTGGCATGATGTAGATTACAATGTGTAGGTGGCATTTGAGGGTGCGTGCCAGAAAATAGCATGGTAAATATCTGCTGCATGGTTTATTTCTGGAAGATTCTGTGCTGAGATGCTCTGATCCCACCTATGTCCCCCACTGGTTCATTCAAGGTGGCTGCCTACTCAGAGCTTTACCTGGGTTCTCCTTTTCAGAAGTGAGTAGGCACTGGGACTTCAGTGTCACTTAACCTATCTGAACATACTTTCTATAATAATGCATTATCTTTTATTTCTTCAGGAACTGCTGCTGCATTTTCCTGTGCTGTTTCTCATCAGCATATTAAACCTCTTCTTAGAATCATAGAATAGTTAGGGTTGGAAAGGACCTTAAGATCATCTAGTTCCAACCCCTGCCATAGGCAGGGACACCTCACGCTTTGTTCAGCTGTTGTATGAATAGCCTTCTAGGTGGTGTAAATTCAGGGGAGTTTGGTTTGGGGAAGAGTTTGCAAAATGAAGCTGTAAATTGTTGGGAAGAGTTTAAACTGAAAACAGTGTTGTAAGTTTCCCATGGAGGTTTAAGCCTGATTAACTTACAGAACTGAAATACATCTTTGAATTTGTAGTCAAATAATGTTCATTGTTATTTTCTTTATTATGAATTTTTATGAGCTCTTTGGGGAACATATATCTACAGATACCTGCAGTCTTTACAAAAGAACCAAGCATTGCCATTGACCTTGAGTGTTTTCAGGAGACAGGGAGCAGGGAAGGCCAATAAGTGCAGTTTGAGCCCTCATTTACCAGCTGTCTTTCAGTGCCAAGTGTCACAACTTCCACTAACTCTGAGGAACTCTCGTCTTCAAATGATATGAAGTGTAAAAGTGACATTTATTTTGATTGTGTTATAAAATGACAGATAATCCCTTTCAGGAATATAATGCCAGAGCCAAAAAAGATTCTAAGCTGAGTAAATTTAGCTATAGTGTAGGCTTTCGTGTCTAAAATCGTGATCTTAAAACTTCCCTGAGGCTTCAACTTTAGGACACCTGAAGTTGCAGTTCTTTTGGTCAATCCATGAAAAATACTTGAGAGATATTCTTACTGAACATAAGGGTATTCTAGTGAATATTCATAAAGTCAGCTGTGAGTGGAGAGCCTCTGAATCTAGACCTTATTACTACTGATGTTTATATATTTTGTCTAGTTATTTGTTGCTTCTGAGGGAGCTGTTTTGCATGACATATAGGAGCAGTTGATACTCTAATTGAGCATAGTAATTTTCTCATGAGAGTTATCAACTGTAGCTTTGTTACTTTACCTTGAGCTTGGGTGTGTTCTGCATTGGGTTAGAGCTGTACAATTGGAAACGGAGTGAGCACAGTGCTTCCACCTTTTTTTGGAAGAACGTATGTAGCCCCACCTTTTTTATATATATATAAATTTATATATTATATATACTTTATATATAATATATATGAATTGCTATTTATGTTAGGGATAGGCTGTAGAGCATGGAACTCTGGGGGTAGGCGAGCAGTCAATAGAGAGTTTGTGGCTCAGGGTTAAAGGGAGAACAGCGATGGGAGACATTAATGTTGGGATCTGTTACAGATCACCTGATCAAGAGGACTCTGTGGATGAAGCACTCTATAGACAGACCGGAACAGCCTCACACTCGCAGGCCCTTGTTCTCATGGAGGACTTCAACCACCCTGATATCTGTTGGAGGGACAGTACGGCCTGGCACAAGCAATCCAAGAGGCTTCTCGATTGTATGGAAGTCAACTTCCTTCTGCAAGTAATAGAGGAGCTGACAAAGAGAGGTGCTGTGCTTGACCTCATGCTCACCAACAGGGAAGGGCTCCAGGGCAGCCTTGATTGCAGTGATCATGAGATGGTCAAATTTGAGATCCTCAGGACAGTGAGAAGAGCATGCAGCAAGCTCACTGCCCTGGACTTCAAGAGAGCAAACTTTGGCCACTTCAGGAACCTTCTCAGTAAGGTTCCATGGGATATAGCCCTAGAGGGCAGGGGGGCCCAAGACTGTTGATTGATATTAAAGGATCACCAGCTGCATGCTCAGGAGTAATACATCCCTACTAGAAGGAAGTATGGCAGGAGCGCCAGGAGACCTCCTTGGATGGATAAGAAGCTGCTGAGGAAAACTCGAAGGAAAAAAGAAGCTTATAAAAGGTGGAAGCAAGGACAGGCAGCCTGGGAAGAATGCAGGGATGTTGTCAGGGAAGCTAGAGACCAGGTTAGGAAAGCTAAGGTCCACTTAGAATTAACCTTGGGCAAGGATATTAAAAAAAACAGGAGGGGATTCTGTAGGTCCATAGCAAATAAAAGACTAGGGACACCACAGGCCCCCTCCAGAAGCTATCAGGAGAGCTGGCTGCCCTAGATTTGGAGAAGGCTGAGGTTCTTAAAGACTTCTTTGCTTTCACTGGCAAATACTCTGACCACACCACCCAAGTCTTGGGAGGCAGCCGCAGGGACTGTGAGAATGAAGACCCTGGGCCCACTGTAGGAGAGGATCTGGTTCGAGACCATCTTAAGAACCTGAA